>PVKA01008691.1:0-71817 GCA_004027165.1 Ctenomys sociabilis
TCCTTCTACAGACGGTAGATGGCAGACACCAAGACCTCAAGTACATCTCTCCAGAAACCGTACGTGGGGCTGAACCCGTCTTCTGGGTGTATGACATGCCACGTTTAGCTGCTGACCTCCCCTGGGGGTGGATTGCAGGTACAGACTAGCGAAGGGCAAAGCACCAACGCCCATTCTGCTCTCCAGATGGTGGCCCTATTGATGGGCAAGTTCAGCAACATTGTGGAGAAGTTTGTGATTGTAGATTGCAGATACCCCTATGAGTATGAAGGCGGGCACATCAAGGTGAGCTAAGGCAGTGGGAAGCAGGTGCACCTACCTTCTCCCGTGCGGGTCCTGTCCAGCAGGAGGCGAGGGACCGCAAAGTGACGGGGTCTGCCGCTTAGGTATGGGCTGAGGGCCTGCCCCCCTGCTCTTCTGACAGACTGCAGTGAACCTGCCCCTTGAACGAGATGCCGAGACCTTCCTGCTGCAGCGCCCCATCACGCCCTGTAGCCTGGACAAGAGGGTCATCCTCATTTTCCACTGCGAGTTCTCATCAGAGCGTGGGCCCCGCATGTGAGTCCCTGCTCCATCTGCCCAGCCAGCTGGTGCCTGCACTTGGTTCCCTGCCCAGACTTGTAGGCCCTGGAATTACGTTGGTGGCCAGAGTGGGAGCCCAGCCCCACAGCCTGGGCCTCTTGCATGCTCTGATGGCTTAGAGCTGATCTGGCCCCTCACTATGCATGCCCCCCCCACCCGTGGCCTCCTGTCATTGTCCCTCCCATCAGGCCTGCCTACCACTCCTGCAAAGTCTGGTCCCAAGTCTCCAGCAGGGTCCTTTCAAAGTCCAAGGGTCCTGTGCCTGGCCACTGATGCTCACTCTCCAGAACTCATGCTGTCTGCTGCGAGCCGGTTCCCTTGATGTCTGCTGTGCCCAAGTCTTCTGAAGTCTCCTGTCTCCCTCCATGCTCTCCCTAGTTTGCTGTTCTCTGCCTCCTGACCCTGTGTTGCCACCAGGCCCATCAGACTGCCAGTTCTCTCTGCACGTCTCGCTGTGGGTGGAGTCTGCACCCAGATGTGCTAGACTGAGGCTTCATCCCTGCCGCTCTGCCCTCCTCTCTCTACCTCGCTTCCTGCATGCTGGTTCCAGCCCACAGCTTCCCACCCTGGCCCGGCATTGGGACCAGTCACCAGGCGATGGTGTTGAGCCCTTTACCCCTCCCTTCCTCTCCAAATTTGGGCCTCACTGAGTCTGGAGTCCTCGAATGTATCAAATTTGTCTACTTGTCACTTCTCCACTTCCTTTCCTGCTGCAGGCCACAGACTGCTCTATGAAGACTGCACAGCCTCCTTCTAGTAGCAGGCTGCCCCTTGACCTATCTCCTTCCTGCCTGCACCCAGCCTCTCCTACCCAGTAGCCAGCTGATCTTGTGGTAGACATTCCTGTGCCCAGCAGCCTTCTCTGGCTCCCCAAGGCCTCCCTAGGAGGGCGTGCAGGGAAGCAGGCCCCTGAGTAACCTAGCTCTTATCTTTGTCTCTACCTCCACCAGGTGCCGATTCATCAGGGAACGTGATCGTGCAGCCAATGACTACCCGAGTCTTTACTACCCAGAGATGTACATCCTCAAGGGTGGCTACAAGGAGTTTTTCCCACAGCACCCGGTTGGTACCACAGTGGGGAAGGCAAGTCTCTGTGTGAGAGTAGCCTGTGGCAGGGAAGGACCAGGTTTCCCCTGAAAATAACCTCTCCCACATATTGAGATGACCTCTCTCCCATGCTGCCCTAGAGCTTCTGTGAACCCCAGGACTACCGGCCCATGAACCACGAGGCCTTCAGGGAGGAGCTGAGGACCTTTCGCCTTAAAACTCGCAGCTGGGCTGGGGAACGGAGCCGGCGGGAGCTCTGCAGCCGGCTGCAGGACCAGTGAGACACAAGCACCAGTCTTGCCACCTTTCTTGCCTCACAGGGCCTGGGTGCCAGTATCCCAGGGGCCTGCTAGAGGTCCCAGGTGCTAGCTGGGGGAAGACAGCACAGCTGCCCCGCTGTCTGCCCCTGTCCCCAATTCCCTTTGTCTCCCTCCAGTCATTTTCCACATCCTGGTGTCACCCCTGCTTGGTGGTTTGTGCCAGCTCAGAGCAAGGTTTTGGTGTTCAGCGGGGCCTTTTGGCTTTTCTTCCTTGTCTGGGTTGCCTCTTTGTCTTCCTGTGTCCAGCAGAGTTTTGTGTGTGTGTTTGTGTGTGGCTAGGGGAGCCACAGCCTCTGAGGATTTGAGGGTGAGCTCTGTCATGGCCTGGGAGCCAGCTAGCCTCCTGCTGCTGGGTATTGACAGGCTAGGGCTGCCCTTGCCTTCCGCAAGAACCACGTCTCTATCATGTTGTCCCTTTCTCCTCTCTTTCCTATCCTTCCTTACAAGCACCTCCAGCATAAACATAAGCTCTTACTCTTTCCTATTGCAGTGTTACCTGCAAGCTTGATTTGTCTGATTTACTTGTCTCAGGACACACACCCTGGCTGTGGGGCTCCCCAATCCAGCTGGGGTTCAAGACATGAACATCAGTTGCCCTCCTGGCCTTGGCTTTTTTTGCCCCAGCAAAGGTCATCATCCTTGAGGGCATCCAGGGCAAAGGCTAAGACCTGAGTCAGGCCCCACCCCCAAAGGCCAGCACCCACTGCCATGAGCCCTGAGCCTGACTGCTCAGAATTTGCTGCTGTCCTGTCGCAGATGGATGGATGGAAGGACAGACAGATGGACAGATGGATGGATAGATTGATGGATGGATGGTCAGTCATGAATGCATGGTGCCTTGCACATACCTGTGCACACAAACTGGGTGGAAGCACTTTGGTGAACATGACAGCCTGCGACAGGAGTGTGCATGTGTCTGTGTGGACAGAAGTCTTTGTACTTAGTGTTTGGAAATATTCAAAAAGAAATGTCATAAGAGCAGTTCAACCAAGGACCCAGCAACCTCTGGATTTGGAATCTCAAGATGCAGGAAGGACTGTGCTTGAGGGCCCAGTAGCTCAGCTGTTGCACCTTGGTTCAATAAAGCACTGGTGAGCAAATAAAACAACCAGCTGTGTGTCCTGGGGGGCCCCTGATGAGACCACAGTAGGCCCAGTGGTGGCATGACCATGGGCTTGGTCAGCACAGCTGGAAGACCTCCAGAGAGGGGACCTGATGATTTCTCCCCATGTTGCCTTTCTAGCTCTCTTGTTTTCATACTAGGGATTGAACTTGGGACCTTGTGCTTGCCAGGCAGGTACTTATGCCACTGAGCTATCTCCCCAGACTCTTGTGTTTTTGAGAGAGGGTATCTCACTATGTAGTTCAGTTGGCCTTGAGCTCACTTTCAGCCCAGGGTGGCCTTGAACTTGTGGCCCTTCTCCTGCCTCAGCCTCCCAAGCACTAGGATTACTGGGTGTGTAATGCCATGCCCAGTTGGGCCTCTTGCATGACATTCCTGCCATGACATTCAGCCCCTCCTTCTTACCTGGCTACTTGAGTATCTCTGAGCTCACTCTTCTTAAACCTTGTACCACATGGCAAGAATGACTCCATCACTCCTGAAGAATGGTCAAAGATTGGAAGCATGGTGATAGAGGCAAGAGTGTTGCCAGGAAGACTCCTGGCAGGTTCCTTTAGGATTTGCCCCCCCCCCCAGATTTGTCCCTTCAGAGTAGCAGGAAGGAACCAATTTGGAAGAACCAGGCCCAAACCCAGGAGCATGAGGAAGTCCTCTCTGAATCCCTTCACTGCAGATAAGCCCCTGCCCCCAGTGTGGTGGGATGGTAGAGACTCCTGCATCTGGACGAATATGACGCTGCCACTGCTGATGGCTCACATAGGCTGCTCTACTCAGTGGTGCATGAAGTCCTGGGTTTGATCCCTGGCCACAGAGAAAAATGCCACAGTGTATATACATCAGGTGTGGTTAGTACTTCCTGTGAAAGTTTGTGTTCTGAGGAAGGTGCTATGGTTGCCTGCCACATTTTGCAGATGAAAAGGTAGAGACTTTCCTAATACACCAAGAGGACTCCAGAACCTGAGTCTAAAGGACACTTGCCCTGTCTCCAGCCCCAGATGTGGACATGGGTGAGGAATGGTTTTGAGGGGCTGGGGGCTGGGCCTCTGCTCAGGAAGGAACTCCAGGGATCCCTCAACTGACTAAGCCACTGGAGCCAGGCATAGGGGTCCAACCTGTAACCCCAGCATTTAGGGAGGCTAAGGCAGGTGGATGGAATTGGCCCTTGAGTTTGATCCCTGGCACCAAATGGGCAGGGGGGAGAACATTGGGCTAAGGATGTAGAAGAGTTAGAACACTTAGCTAGCATGTAAGAGGACCCATCTCCAACACTAGAAAACAAAACCTAACTTTGTAGTACAGAGACTTGCCCTAGACTTTTGGGACCGGGTATTAAGGGAAGAGGAGAGGGAGCCCTGGGCAACATCATGCTCAGACCTGCCTGCCCCACCTGAGAGCTCCAGTATCAGAGGCCCTTGCTCCTGGTTTCACAGGCAGGAGCCACTCAGGGGGAGCACTCGACTGCCCCAGCTTGCACAACGGGACCAAGCAGGTGCTGGGGCCAGTCCGGAACTCCTACACTCCGCCTCTAAGGGGCTGGCATGGCTTGCCTTGCTGTCATTGTCGTCCTCTCACTGAGTCAGGCCACTTGCCCAGGTCTCCAGCCAGATGCTGCCATCTGAGGCCACTTTTGTTCCTATCGAAAGCTACCATCAGTCAGCTGCAGTCATGAAACAAACACTTGGTATACTGCAGACACTACTTTTTTGAGTTTTTGAGATAGGATCTGGCTATGTAGTTTAGGATGACCTTGAACTCTGTGTTGCCTGTCTTGGGAGTGAACTTACTGCAATCCTCCTGCCTCAGCTTCCTTAATGCTAGGATTCTAGGCATGCACCACCATGCCTGGCTCTACCTATGGTCTCCTTGGCTCCCAGGAGGGCATGAGCTCATTTTGCTGGAGAAAAATGGTGGTGAGCAAAAAGGCACTTGCTGCAGCCAGGAGACAGAAGTCTCCTTACGCACACAAGGAGGCAGGGCTGGCAGTGTCCACCTGAGGGCAGGGCGGAGGGAGCCATCAGAGCTCTTGGCTCCACTCAGGTCTCAACTCTGTGCTCCTGGAATGTTCAGGGGATGGGGCAGAGGCGCCCCACAAACCTCCCTCCAGGGAGGGCAGCTGTATCTCTTCCAGGATGCTCTTAGAGGGAAGTGGATCTGGCAGGCAGGCCGTTTAAACCCCGGGCTGTCAGCCAGTTTTGAAGTTTGTTTTGTGGCTGGGGTGGGGCAGGAATTTCAATCTGTGGGGCAGCTGGGAGCAGCCATGTGTCACCTGCTTGGGCAGTGTGGAGCTGGACAGGGGTGCAGGGAGCAGGTGGGGCTCATGGGTGGGAGGAAGCAGGAAAGGTTTTCATCCAAGTCACTGACCAAACTGCTTACCCAGTAACCTTTGCAGTAACAATGTTTAAAAGTAATGTATCCCATCCTCCCAGCTGCTAGGGAGGCTGAGACTTCTGGTCAACTTAATGGCTCAGTGAGACCCTGTCTTAGAAAATAAATAAATAAATGGGATGTTGCTCAGTGCAAAGCAGAGAAAAAGGAGAGGGAGGATCAAAAACTAAAGGAATAAGGTTGGGGAGATGGCTCAGTAGAATAAGTGCTTCCCTGGCAAGCACAGGGGCCTGAGTTCAATCCCCCATTCCACCAAAAAACAAAAAACTAAAGGATACTCAGCATTTCCTCAAAGGCATGCATCTCAGGCGCCCCTTGAGTCCTTCAGTCCTTCCTACTCCAGAGGAAGCCAATCTTTTGACCTCTATCATAACAGTGTGGCCTTGTGTGTTGACAGACTTCCCAGAAATGAAATCTCACTGCTCATACTTTCCACCCAGGTTTTCACCCAGCCTGATAAGCATCAAGCTGTCTCACTCAGCAAGAGTTTGTTTTCTGTCATAGCTTACTCCATGATGCGGATATATATGCCCTTAGACTGAATTTCATTCCATTGTTTTTTCTTTTTAAGTTAAAATTAATTAATGTTTTTGGTGCTGGGGATCAAATCCAGGGAGTCACATGCACCAGTCAAGTGCTCTACCACTGAGCTGTATCCCCAGCCCTCTTCTGTTTTTATTTCGATTTTTTTCAATATTGGGGATTGAATCAAAGTGTATTCCATCATTAAGCTATGTATTTGGGCTTTTTTGTTTTGTTTTAATTTTGAGACAGAGTCTCATTAAGTTTCCCAGCCTGGCCTTGAACTTATGATCCTCCTGCCTCACCCTTTAAGGAGCTGGCATTACATGTGTACACCAATGTACCTGGCTTCATTTATTTATTATTTTACTGTCTTTTAAATTTAAAATATGAAGGTATCGCTAGTAGGTTCAGTGGCACACCCCCGGATACGCAGGAGGCTGAGGTAGGAAGATCACTTGAGCCAAGCAGTTTGAAGCCTGGGAGATCCTGACTCAAAGGAGGAGGAAGAAGAAGAGGGAGGTGAGGAAGAAAGGGGAGGAGGAGGGGGAGGAAGAGGAAGTAGATGGGGAGCCAGAGGGGGAGGGGAGGGCAAAGAGTAAAGGCTCACACAAACACACTCGGTCTGTCTCTTGCCCTGTGACTGTGCTGCCTCAGGGCCCCACCAGCAAGGGCACCCATGTGGTCCTCAACCCTGGACCAGAGCCATGAGCCAAAGTAAACCTCTTTGAAAATTAAAACGTAATTTATGTGCAACAAAATTCACCTCTTCCAGGACATCATAGCTTCATGAGTTTGACAAGTGCTATGTAATTGTCACCAGTGCTGAGATATAGAACTCATTCATCCAGCCTCAGACGGGTTGCTCAGGATGATGGCAAACTCCGCTGGGCCATTCCACGAGGCTCTGCCAGGTCCTGCACCGCTGCCTCCCCCCCGTGTGCCACCGGCAGCCCTGAGATCCCTTGTCACAACTGGTCAGTTGTTCCTCTTTCCAGACAGTGTGATTTCTGAGTACAGCAAATACAAATATATGGAAAATTTATGATTTCTAAATTGGGGGTGATGGTGCATACCTGTGATCTCAGCACTCTGAGAGGCTGAGGCAGGAAGACCACAAGTTTGAGCCCATCCTGGGCAACGTGGCCACTTAGCAAAACTGTTTCAGAATAAAAAGATAGAAAGTGCAAGGAGTGTAGCCTAGTGCAAGAGTCCTGCGTTCAGTCTCCAGTACCACAATGGAAGGGAGAGAAGGAGGAAAGGAAGAGAAAGGAGGAAAGAAAGGGAGACAAGGTCAGATTTCTAAAAAGACTCCCTGCCTGGACTTGAACACAAGCACCTACTTTGCACAGGCAATAGGAAGTTGGTGGTACAGAAGGGGAGGCCCACGGGCACCCGGAATCTGGAAGCAATCAGGAGGGGACAGCTGGGTCATGCTGAAGGCTGCTGTGCAGCTGTGGAAATCGAGCCTTGGGACACCGCTGCACGGAGACAGACTATGCCCTCTATTGTTCAAAGGAAGTGGCTGTGGGAAAGAAAGAATAAGCAGCCTCGCCCTCTGCACGCAGGAATCTGTGGCCACCACCAAGAGGCGGGTGGGGTGGGGGTGGCCCGGCTCCACCCAGCGGCACTGCCACACCCTGGTGCAGGGGTGACCGCAGCAGCTGCCAGGCTCTGAGTCAGCGGCCTGGGGCGGCGGGAAGGAAGGGGCGCTCAGCTCACGTGGCGGAGCCGGGCTGCCTCGTGAGATCCGAGCTCTCCGAGAGCTTGCCGGAAGCACGGCTGTTTGAAAGGACGAATCACACATGGCCTTGTCCTCCTGGGGCCAGGCCAGGATAACTTCCCTGAATGAAGGCTTGCGGAGGGGGGCATCCTGGGTGAGACTGGGAGCTCTGAGGAAGGGGCATCTCATCCTGCACTGGGGGCTGGGCAGGTAAATAGCTTTCCATAGATCCTGGGGCACAGGCAGAACCAGCTCTGAGGAGTAGGAGGAGTAGGAGGGAGAAGGAACAACAAAGGGAATGCAAGGGGCAGGCTGGAGCCCCTTGTGTGGGTAAGGCCAACAGCTCATGTGACACTGGCTCACTGGGCCTCTACTTCCACATCTGTAAAATGGACAGTAAAGCCCAGACCTCAAGAGCTGTGGACTGTATCAAAGTGGGTGGTGTTTATAAAGCATTAGAACAGGGCCTGGCAGCAACCCTGAGTCTAGCTGAGAGTGCTGTAGCTGTTACTGTTTAGGGTCAATGTAGGGACTAAAAGGAGATGCAGGACAAAAGATGCACCTAAAAATATTTAGCTTAAAGGGCCAGTCTTGGGGGCTGGGGAGATAGCTTGGCAGTCCAAGTGCCTGCCTGGCAAGCGCAAGGACCAGAATTTGATCCCTGGTAATGCATGCTGTGCCAGCCCCAGAACACTGGGGGCACTCTGCCAGCCTATAAAACCTGGCATGGTAGCACATGTCTGTAATCCCAGCGCTGGGGAGGCTGAGACAGGAGGATCACTATGAGTCCAAGCTGTGTAACAAGACCCTGTACCAAACACAAAAGATTTTTAAAAATTGGGCTGAGGAGATGGCTCAGTAGAATAAGCACTTCCCTGGCAAGCGCAAAAGCCTGAGTTCAACCCCCAGTTACACCAAAAAAAAAAAAAAAAAAAAAAAAAGAGAGATTTAAAAAAAATTTATCTATTTATTTTTACATTTTTCTTTTTTTTATGCTGGCCACTTAGCCCACCCTGGGGACAGGGCTGGCACAGCATGTGGTTCTGGGGACCCCTGCACTTTGCCTAAGCTTGTCTAAGCAGGTGCTTTAGACCACTGAGCTATCTCACCAGCCAAAAAAATTTTTAAAATAAAGAAAGGGCCAGTCTTAGCCAGATGTGATGGCACACACCTATAATGCCAGCACTCAGGAGGCTGAGGCTGGAAGACTGCTGCGTAGCCAAGGTCAACCTGAACTACATAGCAAGACTTTGTCAAAAGAAGGGAAAGCCTTTCTGAGGGGTTCCCTTCCCTTTCTGTACTAGGACAAATCCAGAGCAGCGGGTTGTGGGAAAAATGCCTAGAGGCAGTGCGGGAGGTGGCAGCTGCTGTCTGAGTCTGGGTAGCAATTAGGAGGTTGTGGCCTCTGGGGAGACAGAGGATTCTGTGCTATTCTGAGATGGTCAGGGAGCTTCTGGGGTGAAGGTGCAAGGATTGCTAGGCTTTTGTCTCCTTTGTTATAGCACAATCCAGCCAGTGTCACTTCATTTTGCTTCCCAAAAGGAGCGCAACCTCCTAGATAGCTTCTCCTTTGCTCTTTGAGAAGTGGCCAAATATGCTTCTCAAGGAGGCAGTCGAGAGCTCACTGCCCAGGGATGTGGAACCTGCCTATTTTCCAGTCCCACAGCCAGAAGTAGGTGCTGGCTAGACCACAGGACTCTGGTTTCTGTAACAGTATTAGTCCAGCCAACAGGCGTTGACGGGGTGCTATGGGAGGACCCCCACTGGCAGAGCTGTGTAAATCCTCTGAAGGCTGGAAGAGGCAGCTGAGCTGACTACTCCTCTGCCCACAACCCAGGACCACACTGGGTGGATAAGAATGGAACCCAAGACCTCTGTTGGTCAGAATCAGTACCCCTCCTAAAAAAAGAATCAGTCCCCAGCAGACCCAGGGGAGGGCACAGGGGATCCAAAAGCAAGCTCCTGGCTGCCTGCCACTGTGCGGCAGGCCCACCCCATGAGTTACAGAGCTGTGGAGGGTGGGCCTGGAGGGAAAGCGGCTCACAGAGAACAGCAGGTGGAGAAGAGCCAGCAGAAGTGTTAGGGTTTATCTAGTTGTCTCCCCAAAATCTCGTGTAGTCAGTGGGGTGGTTTTCTAGAATCTGTGATTCCAAGGCTGGGATTATGGGTATAAATGCTGCTGGGATTATGAGTGTAGCAGATAGCCTGAAGGCAATATAAGGGAGGGAGAGATGCTTGCGTCTGCCACTGCTGTCATTGCTCCCCCTTCTGCCACCATGAACTGCTGCCCTCTGCCACGTGCCGCTCTGCCTTGGAGTGAGTCAAATATACAGTTTTTAAATGTGTGTGGTTGTTCAAGGGTCTCACTGCACAGCTCGGACTAGTGGTGATCCTCCTGCTTTGAGCCTCCCCCGCGCTGGGATTACAGGCGCGTGCCACTAGCCCCAGACTCTGGCAGGCTCAGCCTGCCCTGGGGGCAGGGCTGGCATAGCATGTGGTGCCAGGGATCGAACTACAGTCCCTGCACTTGTCTAAGCTTGCCTGAGCAGGCACTTTAGTCCACTGAGCTATCTCACTGGCCCTGAGCGAGCCAAATATGGACTGAAACCTCCACTAACTGTGAGCTAAATAAACCATTCCTTCCTTAATTTTGGGTGTCAGTTATTTTGTCCCAGCAACGAGAGAAAAGTACCCTAGACAAGAGGTGTGCATAGTGGGCTTCTGATCACAGTGGAGGGGGTGGAGGTGTGGCTGGGGGCCTCCTCTAGGGGCAGACTGTGCCACAATGCAGGCATGTTCCTGCAAACATTGCTAGTTTTTGTAGTTCTCTCCCTCCCTCTCTCTCTGAAGTGGTGCACTTCAGCTTCACAATCCTCCTGCCTCAGCCTCCTAAGTGCTGGGCTGAAGTTATTAAATTTTACTCTTGTACCTTCTCACTTCTGGATGTATCACATCGGCACCAGTCAGGTATCTAGCCCCACCTCAAGCCCTGGGACAGCCATCATAAAAACCTCACACAGTGGACATATAGTGAGTCACCCCCATGCACTCACACTCTCCCATCTCATCTTTAGAGCAGCCTTTGTAGCTCAGGGGGTCTAGCCTGTCCCCAGCGCCTGCCTCCTGACTAGAAAAGCCGCACCTGCCTTGCCAGATTCCCACACTGCCTAGAAAGCACTGGGTGGAAGGTAACAGAAACCTACACAGCGGTTTCATCATATGAACAAATCTGCTCCTGACTGGGAAAGGAGACACCACCACACCTCATAGCCTGGGCTCCTCTTGGTCTCTCTCTTTGAACTCAGCACACGGTTCGACCCCAGGGAGCACAGGATGGACACAGCTGCAGGAAGTCAGAGGCCGGGGCCACATGCTTCCCTACCTGGAAAACTATGGCTTTCTGAGGACTCATCCAGGTAACCCCCTCGCTGCTTCAATGTTCAGCGACTGCGGGGCGGCATTTCTGACTGGTCTTTAGTCCCCTAAATAAAGGAGGAAGGACATGAGACCCTGTGTCCAAGAAGGCTGGCTTCTTGCCTTTTTTTTTTTTTTTTTCTCCTATTGAACAAAGACAACATTTAATGATAGGAAGAACACTAAATTGAAAGCAAATACATTGGAACTCTTGGCCTTGACCCTGGAGAGAGGATCTTGGGAAAATAACCTGTACTAGGAGCCTTTTACTTTCAAAATGAGGGAATTGGCTGTATAGTTCTCAAAGGTCTGTCATGATGATTCTTAAGTCATTAATACTAATTCATTTTCATGCTGTAAAATGAAAGTTCTAACAATACTAATTCGGCAGTTGGGTTGAAACTAGCTCCACCCACACAAATCTGAATAAAAACAGTTCTCTACCTTCTGAGCCCCTTGGCAGCCAAATCATCAAGTTAGCAAACTGCAACAATAGGCTTCAGGCAGGCGCTCTACAACAGACAAGCTCAAGACACTGAAGTCGTGGCACAACTTGATATTAACATGAAGAGAGAACTCACTGACAGTACAATTCGGGTGCATGTATTAACTATAACAAATAATTTATTTTTTTTCAGCACTGTGGATTGAACCCAGGCCCTTTGACTGAGTTACATCCCCAATCCTTTTTATTTTTTATTTTGAGACATGGTCTTGCTAATTCAATAAACTTCCCTGGTTGAGCTTGAACTTGTACCTCTTGCCTCAGCCGCTCAAAATGCTGGGATTATAAGAATGTAGTTGTTAACTTTGACCACTTTTTATGAACATGCACATAATATACACGCACAATTAGAAATATCTCTGTATTAAATCAAGGTCCAGATGCAGATGGAGGGCTCTCTGTTGCAAACCGGAACATGAAGTTTATCAAGGAAGGAACTGGGATTTTGTTTACTAACGTTGACTCCGACTTCATAATCCACAATAATCACTACTTTCACATAATCACCTAAACTAAAGATGTCCAAACCCCCCTTCCAGGTACTGTATTGTTTACTTTCTAAAATCAGATTACTCTTTTTTTGGGTTCTGAAAGACGGAATGACAGGCTTTCATCATCTTCCTATTTAAAAATAAAATAGATTTCATCTCTTTGAATCTAAGGTCTAAATTTACCCTTATTCTTCCCTAATATTTTAGTATATTCCTATTTCAACTGTATTCATACAATTTTGAATATCTATCTCTGTTTTGCATTGTAGAAATTAAGCCAATTAAATAAACATAAATGTATAAATCAAAATGACTGAAAATGTCAGGTTTACTTAAATAAAAATCCTTTCAGCAAATATTAAAATGCTTCCTATTTAATAGTAGTGATTTCCAGTAAGTGCTCGATCTTTGGAATATTTTTGTGTCAAACTCACACCCTTTTAACAGAAAACTCTCTTTCATCTCGTTCCACCTCCCTCATTTGAGAACTCAGGCTATATGGTAGGAGGTTATTTTTCTCTCCTGACTGAAAACCCTAATACTGAATAAATGGCATCACTACTATGTATTTGTCGGACTATGCATATTTACTACTTATGTTATAAAACAATGCATTTGTATTTGTCAGTCCCAAATATAAAATTATTTTAATATTGAGTACACTTTTCCAAACTCTACACTGTTCGTGTATCGCCCCCATTTCTTCTATCTCCCCCATTCTACATGAGACTTCTTTGTGGAAGCAAGATGTTTCTCTCTTGAGAATCCCTGAACTAAAACCCAGTTTCTGAACTAATCGCTATTCAGGATGAAGTTCAAGAATGACGTCTGAGGGCTCCGGAGGTAGCCTGACAGTCTAAACGTCTGCCTGGCAAGCAGCAGGACCTGGGCTCGATCCCAGGTACCACATACCATGCCAGCCACAGCCCACTGTGCCCTGCATCTGGGCATGGTGCCACACACCTATAATCCCAGCACTGGGGAAGCTGAGACAGGAGGATCACACTACGAGTCCGAGCTGTGTAGTGAGACCCTGTACCAAATGCATAAATAAATAAAAATTAAAAAATAAAAGAATGAAGTTTGAGGGAATAGTATTCAATGAAAATACAGAAGGGAATTTTACTAGTGAAAAATAGTATGGAACAATATTACAGTATTAAACCAAATTATTTCAATTTTATAGTTGAAAACTAATGCAGGAAGTGTTTTTAAAAACAAACTGCTGAAGACTTCATGAAATTAAATCTCTTTACAGGGAAATTATAGCAGCAAATTATATTGTTTTACTTGGTTAAAATAGCTTCACTTTCAATAATAAACTACAAAGTTATACCTTTATTTTTCATCCATTCTGATATTCACAACTAGAAGTCTTAGATTTTCAAAATAAATTTTTATCAGTTTCTATCTCATTTAACAACTTACAGTTGAGGCATCACAACTAATTTCTTTTTCTTTTCTTTCTTTTTTTTTTTTTTTCAGTACCAGGGATCAAACTCAACACCTTGCATTTTCCAGGAAAGAAAGCACTTATTCCACTGAGCTATCTCCCTAGCCCCACAACTTACAGTTGAATCTGTAGTCTTTAATAAAAATTGAATACTGTAACAAATATTTCTCTGATTGGTACCACAATATAAAGATTGAGGAGTATAAAATAATTATTTCTTTTAAAAATATTTTATTTATTTGGCACAGGGTCTCACTACACAGCTCAGACTTGTATTGATTCTCCTGTTTCAGCCTCCCCAGTGCTGGGATTACAGGAATTCACCACCACACCCAGTTTTGGTGACTAGGTTGGCATGGGGCCAGCACAGCATGCAGTACTGGGAATCAAACCCTGGTTCTGCAAAAAAATTAATATTTTATATTTATTTATTTATTTTTGGTGGTACCAGGGATTGAACACAGGACCTTGTGTTTTCCAGGCAAGCACTTATTCTACTGAGCTATCTCCCCAGCCCCCCAGTAATACTTTAAATGTTTTCATTTTTCCAAATGTTGAGGGTATGAAACTTCCATTTATTCTGAAGCTGGGTGATAATATAAATATGTAGAGAAATTTTAAAAGAGTTTTGGAGAAAATAGGGTGTATGTCTCCCAAATTTAATTGTGGCTTTTTTCCCCTTTTATTTATTTATTACAGGGTGTCACTGTGCAGCTCAGACTTGCAGTGATCTTCCTACCTCAGTTTAGGATTATAGGCGTGCACCACCACACCTGGTTTTGGTGGCTTGCATGCTAGGATTTGGGTTCTGGAGCAGTACAGCATGTGGCACCAGGAATCAAACCTGGGTCCTTGCGCTTACCAGGCAGGCACTTAGACTGCTGAACTATCTCCTCACCTGTCTCCCAAAGTTTAGAAATTATTATTATTATTATTATTATTATTATTATTATTTTTTTTTTTTTTTTGTGGAACCGGGGATTGAACTCAGGCCCTTGGGAAGGCCCTTGCATTTTCCAGGAAAGAGCACTTATTCCACTGAGCCATCTTCCCGGCCCCTAGAAATTATTTCTTGTGCCTAACTTAAGCAGGCTGGAAAGAGGAAAGAGAAAGGGTGAAGCCAGAGGATCATGATTAAGAGGCTCCATAAAACCCTCAGTGCTACAGAGCTTTGGTGCCTAACTCCTCCAAAAAGGCAGAATCACGTGAAATGAGTGACACGAGGGAAGGGGCAGTCTTACAGATGTCAGCACTTTGCATCTATATGCTTTGGAAAGGTTTTCAGCTGGCTACTGCTAGCTCCTTGGTACACTGCGCTGATCTCTGCATCTCGGAAGTATTTTTCTATGGTATTGCCTACTCCTCCCATCCACTCAGTACACTTACTAATTGTAAGCCGTGCAGTCTCATGCGGAGTATTTGGCCATAGCTACTGCTTTTATGAATGGCCTTCCAGCTTCTACAAGCCGGATAGCGTTATACGGTAGTAGTCTTGTAGCTTCCAGCTGGCTGGAGCCCCTGAAAATAAAATAATCTACCACATTGTCTTCTTTCTTTAATGTATGGTCAAATGTATGGTCAAAACATCCTTGGGCCAGTCCCAGCATCTGTGCAGCAATTCCTATTCTATCTTCATTAAAAATTTCTATGGCATATTTATAGCCATTCTCCAGCTTGTCCCAAGATACTGGCTTCTGGAACCTTAACATTTT
Source organism: Ctenomys sociabilis (assembly GCA_004027165.1). Classification (NCBI taxonomy): domain Eukaryota; kingdom Metazoa; phylum Chordata; class Mammalia; order Rodentia; family Ctenomyidae; genus Ctenomys; species Ctenomys sociabilis. Next base: position 15,278 of record PVKA01008691.1, read on the forward strand.
CAAATGCTAGTTGATAGCTAACTGGTAGTCACCATCTTGTACCCAGCTGAATTGAACTAGCATGGTGCTGGGTGCAGGAGGCCCACCTGGGGACTGTTGCCAGCAGCGTAAGAGGCAGAAGGAGAGAAGAGCTGAGAGCGCTATTAGGGATCCTGTTTGGAGAAGCTGTTGGAGCCGTTGGAAGCTGTTAGTTTTCTTGGGCTACTCTCCTGGAGGACCTTGTCATGCTGGCTTTCCTGGTGAACTTTGGAGGAACTTTTGTCTTCATCTTGGGCATGGCTTCCTGGTTCCAGAGGGGAGGATGGTGTCCTGCTAAGCCCCATGGAGAAACTTGTCATATGGGCTTTCTTGATGGAAGCCCAGCTTTCCTCTTTGCTGGAGGAGCTTGGGACCTCACTGATGCTGAGGATGGCTGAAGTAATTTTGGGGGAAGCTCTTGTTGTTACTTTAGCATTGCTTCCTAACTGTAGCTTAGATCCCTCAGCTTGCTAGCACAGATCCTTCATCCCTCTGGCCAACTTTCCAGTTTCCACCACCAACCTTTGGGCCTTCCCAGCATAGATCTGTTAAGTGGCTCTCATGAGACGTCGTGGCCTCTAAGCCTCTAGCTGGACTTGTGGGAGGCTGTTTTGGTTTGTGTCTGGTTGTCCTCTGCCCACCCAAAGCCTGATGCAGTCACGGGGAAGACTTGTAGAGTTTGTGATTAATTCATGATCCAGTGCTGGGATTATGGGTGTGAGGACTACACCTGCTGTAATGAACAGTTGCTCTCTGTCATGTGCCCGACTTGCCTTGGGTCAGCTGAGAACGGACTGAAACCTCCACTGAGCTAAATAAACCTTTCCTTCCTTAATTCTGGGTGTTTGGTATTTGTCCCAGCAATGAGAGAAAAGTAACACAGACAGAGGCATTGTTATGAGCTTTAGGATTTCAGCTGGATTCATGTGGGGTATTAGGACCCAGGTCCTCTGGATTCTTAGTGTTTAGTGTGTAGACAGATTTCCTGCATTTCTTGTGTATGATGCTTGGGTGATTCCTTATAAAATAATGTAAAATGTGTCCTGTATATTATTGTTCCTTTTGCAAAAACCCCAAATCATGACAGACAGGTAGAAGAAACTCTGATCCCCACTTTGTTTTCTGATTTCCCTACATGAAGGCCTTCTGTATCATAATCTACTAAGAAGCAGGTGATTCTTTTATAACCAGCGGTAAGCTCTACGCTTGCAAAAACCATGAAGAGCCCTCTATGCCCTACACCAATCCACATCCTTGATTCATTGGTGACATAAAAATTTGCCTGTTTATCAGGTCTGGTCTTCAAAGCAAATGAGTCACTACCTGCTCCAGCTTTTGAAAGGAAAAAGCTTCCTAGATCCTCTGTCCTCAGCGTAGGCAAATAGTTGGCTTTTTGTCCTTCTGATATAGGGGGAAATGATCTCCTGACCTGAACAAGTTCCTATTCTCTAAAATTGAATAATGAATTTTAGGAACAAACGGAGGTTGAGAGTAGATATTCATTGGGAAGGAAAGCTTCTGTCTCAGAGAGGACAGAAGGGGGGCCCGAGAGGGTTGCCCAGGAAGGTGTCTGTTCCAGGTTATTTTTGTGTATTTTTTTTTTTTTTTTTTGGCAGAACCAGAGATTGATCTCAGGCCCTTGCGCTTGCCCGGGAAGTGCTTATTACACTGAGTCATCTCCCTGGCCTCCTCCAGGTTATTTTTATATGGCAAAATCATGTGGGGCTAAGGTAGAGAAAATGGGGACTCGCTTAGGTGGACGAGGTGGGACAAATCTATGGTCAACTCAATAGGATTACAAGCACCATTGCTCAGGTAAAAATTGATTAAATTCGGTAGCAAATGGGAAAGCAATTCACGTAGCAAGCGGGCAAGAATGGGACAGGGTCTGCTCCTGTTGGGGTTGGGCTGGTGACTCAATAGGCCTCTTTCAAGGTGATTGATAGTTATTTAGAATATCAATCCCTGGGCCTGTGAGATCGCTCAGTGGAATAAGCGCTTCTCTGGCAAGTGCAAGGGCCTGAAGTTCAAACCCTGGTTCCACCAAAAAAAAAAAAAAAAAAAAAAGAATATCAATCCCTGATGCCCATCCCTAGGGAAGTATGCAGCTGTGTTTCTTCTATTTTCATCTTGGTCTTGAGATGTGGGGCCCATATGGGAGTATCTGTCTCTTCCAAAAGTTGCAAGGTCACCTTGCCTTCCATCTTGCCTCCTCTAGGGCCTGGCCTATAATACGCCTATGTAACTCGGCTGCCTGTAGCACTTCTGTCCTATGTTCTGCAATCAGCTTGTTGATTACTGTGCTCTGAAGGTCACGAGGAGAGCCACACACACGGCCTTTCTCTATCCCTAGGGTAGAGGGAAGAAATCAAACTCCGGTTTCTCCATACGCTACATCAGCTTCAATACCCATAAGCAGCATAATTCTTGTATTATTGGTTTCTCCATTTTTGAATTTTCATCCATGGTTGAAACCAAAGGAGCAATTTGTTCCTGTGAGAATTTCCAAAGCGTGCTCTCTATCATCATTTCGTCATCTGTAGATGTCTGCAGTAGAGTTCAGGGCAGCAGAGCCTCTGACTGGGAAACTCTTAGGACATGAGGAGGAACATTATAGGAATTCAGGCAGGTTGGGCAATGTCATCGTAGCAGCCCGCTGCTGTGCAGCACCTGAACCACTGGTCCTTCCATCCCTGCTGCAGGCAAGGTCTCTGGGCTCACCACTTTGGGTATGCATCTGCCGAGCTTCTACCTCTCAGAAAGCCCATTCAGCTATTACCTTCTCTGTGGAGTGTCCCATTGCTCCTCTGGAGTCCTGCCCCCTTGGATCTCTGACACTGCCTGCTTTGACTATTGCGTCTGTCTTTACACAACCTGTCAGAAGCCCTCAGCACCAGCAAGATGTACCCATCCAAAGGAGCAAATGATCACACACCGGCCCTTAAAACTGAGCCTGAGTCCTTCTCATTGCCCCTCTCTATCTCTGTACAGCTACTGTGAGGAGGAGCAGAGCTCTGCCCCAAATATTTTCCATTCCCACCGCTGTGTGACATCAGCCTTACCTGGGAGCATCTCTGAGCCCACACCTCCCCCCTTAGTCATCTGCCCACCAGAGGCTGAGCCCAAGGTTTCCTTCCATGTCAAAAATCTCAGCTGTGCCTAATTCAAGCCTGGCTTAGGGCAGATGAGGATTTTACCGCATTCAATACTCGATTTAAAACAGACCTTGAAGTAAATAATTATTTTGGTAGAATTGTTGCAGTTCCCAGATGGACATGAGTCATATGAAAATAACTGCACAAGACAGAAATGTCTCTGAACTGTCTGCCTGTGGTCTGACTTTTTTCTTTTCTCTCTTGCCCACCCGCCCATCCTCCCTCCCTCCCTCCTTACCTCCCTCCTTCCCTCCTTCCCTCCTTCCCTCTCTCCTTCCCTCTTTCCCTCCCTCCCTCCTTCCATCTTCTTTTTGTTCTGGGGGTTGAGCCCAGAAGCACTGAGCTGCATGCCTTGTCCTTTCTGTTTATTTTGAGTCTTGCTAACTTGTGCGGTTTGAGCTCAAACTTGTGCTCCTCCTGCTTCAGCCTCCCAAAAAGCTAGGATTACAGGTGTGCATCACCATGCCCAACTTGAGGCTTTTGTTCTTACTTTTCTCTCTGTCTTGTTCATTTTTATTTTTTGTAGTACTAAAGATTAAACATAGGGCCTCCTTTGCACTGAGCTAGAATGTGAATATATATATATATATATATATATATATATATATATATATATACTCTAAGTTACAAAGATGCCTAGGCTGAGGGCGAATTTGAAATCCTCTTGCCACAGCCTTCTAGAGTACGGAGATTACAGGAGTGTGCCATGACAATTAGCTAAGTTTTCATTTTCCGTGAAGTTTTTGTCAGACATATCAAAACTTTATTTGCAAAGTCAGCATATTATTTTTTTTTGTAATTTTTTATTGTTTTGGAACCAGGGATTGAACTCAGGCCCTTGCGCTTGCCAGGGAAGCACTTATTCCACTGAGCCATCTCTCCAGCCCTAAGCATACCTGTATAATTACTACCTAGACCAATACTGTCAGAGCTTCCTTGTGCCCCTCTGATCCCCATCTGCTAAGGAGAAACACCATTCTGACTGTAACCAGGCAGAACAGCTTGCCTAGTTTTGTACCCTTTCTGCTAATAGAAGCAGATGGTGACCGCAGTTTTTGTTTTGAGAGAGAGAAGGTCTTGCTATGTAGCCCAGGCTGGCACTGAACTCATGTTGTGCCCCCATGTTTCAGCTTCCCAAGTGGGATTATAGGTATGCACCCCCACACATGGGATCTCTGCTTTTGAGACTGGCTTCTTCTGCTCAACAGGGTGCCTCTGAGCTCCATCCGTGTGGGCATCATAGCTCTTTTTGTTGCCATGTAAGGCTTGTACACAATGCACTTAACTAACCAATCCAAGCTGATGGGTATTTGGGGAGTTTCCAGCTGGGTTAAGAATAAAGTGACTGTAAATGCCTTTGTGTATTTTCTGGGGGTCCTTAGACCCCTCTTTTACCCAGGAGTGGAACTTCTGGGTCACAAGTGTACCCTGAGTGTGCACTGCAGGGTATGGGGTCCAAGCTGGCTTGGATGGGGTTCTCAGGGTGCCCACAACACAGACCATGGTGTGGATGGGACCTAGAAAAGGCCACTGGTCATGAAAGGACCTAGTAAAACTACCAAGGGAAACTTGCACTCCACTGTACCCCAGGCCAGGGGAGTCCTCCTGGGCTTCCTCACTCTGAGACAGAGTCAGTCCTCCATCAGCCTAGGCCTTGGTGCTGCCTCACTGCCTGTGGAATGGGCAGGGTCCAGGATGCTGTGCTCCAGATGCCAGGGGTGCCCCGGGGGCAGTCCTCAGCTAGCTCCACTGTAATCAGCTTGCAGATACCTGGCCTGGCCCTCAGCGATAAGGACCAGGCACCAGGAAGTGTTCCCAGGCACAGAGCCAGAAACACTCCCAGCCCATCCCTTCACCAACAAATGCACCTCCTGCCTCAGCCAGGTGCTCTTCCAGGTCCAATGGCCCAAGGCTTGGGGGCACCATCTCCAGCCACCCTGCCCTGTCCCTCATTTCCTTTCATCTGCCTGTTCAGGGGTTATTCCAGTCCTGCCTGGGGTTTGGCTCTGAGAGTGAAAGTGTGGGTCACAGTTTAGGTACAGCCCATGGAAGACACCACTGCTGATAGACCTAAAATGGTGCCTAGGAACAGCTGAGTGTAGTAAGCAGCTGGAACAGGAAGGCTTCCCCAGAGTTTTGGTCTGAGCACATTTGAAGGGCAAAAAAAGCAGAAAAGGGATTCCAGATTGAGGGATCACCCACTGGGAGGTTCTCAGAGACCCAAAACTATGGCTCATACTTGGGTTTGGCTCACATGCCAAGAGGTAAAGGAGAGCATTGCTGGGGCAGGCAGTGAGGCCCAGGTAGGCCCAGAGGGCCTCAAACAGGTTTGGGCCATGCCTCTAGGCTGAAGTCTTCACCCTATGGCAAGGTTCTAGTGTCTACTTTGTCCAATACAGGGTTGATATATAAATCTCTTCATGATATCTTTTCTTGCAGTAGGGAGGACTGTTATGGTTTGTGTCTAATTGTCCCCCCAAAGCCTCACGTAGTCATGGGTGGGGACTTCTAGACTTTGTGATTAACTCATGATCCACTGGGATTATGTGTGAACCAAGGCTGGGATTATGGGTCTTACTACTGCTGGGATTAGGGGTGTGAGTACTTCCCCCAGCCTGGGGCAGAGAGCCTGAATGTAATATAGGAGACAGAAGCTGGGCATGGTGGCGCATGCCTATAATCCCAGCACTCGGGAGGCTGAGGCAGGAGGATTGTTGTGAGTTCAAGACCAGCCTGAGCTACAAAGTGAGCTTAAGGCCCCAGCCTGAGCTACAAAGTGAGCTTAAGGCCAGAGCTGCATAGCAAGACCTTGTCTCAAAAAGACCAAAAAAAAAAAAAAAAAAATATATATATATATATATATATATGAATATGAGGAATATGAGACAGAGAGACAGACTTTCTGTTGCCATTGCTCTTTGTTGCTGTTCTGCCACCATGAACTGCTGCTCTCTGCCATGTGCCTCTCTGCCTTGGAGCCAGCTGAATAAGGAGTGAAACCTCCAGTGACTGTGAGCTAAATAGGTCAGATTCAACAATTAATACATTGCACGTTGTTTTCGTAGTGGATGTGAGCTAAATAAACCTTTCCTTCCTTCATTTTGGGTGTCGAGTACTTGTCCCAACAAAGAGAAGAGTAACTAAGACAGGGACTAAACCCAGTGAGTACCTAACTTCATTCCCAGTAGCTGGCTTCAAACTTGTGATCCTCCTGCCTTAGCCTCTTGAGTAGCTCGGAATCCAGGCATGGGCCCAGTGGCAAACCTTCTTCACTGTACTCTTGGCAGTCTCAAGAAATCAGACATTCCTGAAGGTGAGATGTGGAAGGAAAAATCAGCCCTACTAAGGATCATCTCAGGTCCCTATGGAGTTCCATTATGACCCAACCAAGTTGACTGTCCAGCCAGGGACAGTGCTGTCAGGGTCGGGAAGAGTTTGAATCCTTCTATACTAAGGCCTGCCCCAACCTTGGGCCGCTGATGGAATCTGCAATACAAAATCTGCAAAAAAAACCTAGCGGCTTATGCATAGTTGGCAGGGGTAGGATTGGGGTCGCAGGTAAAGCCAGCGCACTGATAAATTATCCTGCACGGGGCAGATTGACGAAATCCTGCAGGCTAGAATGCTGAGGCTCAGGCTTGGGTCTGTGAGCCTCAGGGTAGCAGGTCTGAGCCCTGCCCCCTGGCCACACTGCACTAGGCCACTGCGCCCCCTCGCGGCCGCCAGGGTCGGTGACGGGGTTGGCCCAGGGCTTCCAGCGGGGCCCTGTGAGCCCGCAGTGTGTGCGGCCAGCCAGGTTCCCTACTGGAGCGCAAAGCAGGGCTTCCCAAAGGTCGGCGAAGCCCAGGGGCGTGCCCGGGGAGGAAGCGCCTGCGCAACATCGTGGAGCGCTTTGTAGCGCTCCGCACACGCCGACCGCCGCGCTACTGCGCAGGCGTCACCGGACGCGCGGCGCCATTGCTCTCCCGCTCCGGGACTGGCTTCTTTCGGAAGTCCGCAGGACCGAGGGAAGGCGGAGCACTACAGCTCCACGACGGCGGGCTGGTGCTGCAGATACAGCCCAGTGAAGGCTGCGTGCCCGCTTAGGTCCGGCTAACCAGTAAGGAACTACAATTCCCAAGGTGCTTTGCGCTGAGGCTTGCGGGAGGCAGTGATGTAATGGGTCTCGTACTATGGGTGCTCTAGGGAGAGGACAACGCGGTGGCGAGGGCTGATGATGCATTCAACTTCCGGGTTCCACCCGAGAGTTTTATCCTTCCTGCTTGCCCAATTTAAGCTGCCACGTTTTGTTTTGTTGTGTTGTGTTTTGTGGTACTGGAATTGAACCCAGGACCTTCGTACACAGCTACATATTCAGATCTTTACTTTTTTTTTTGAGACCTCGTCGCCACATTGTCCAGGCTGGGCTCCAGTTTGCGATCCTCCTGCCTCAGCCTCCCAGCACTCATTACTAGCATGTGTCACCCTGCCTGGCTCCCAATTTGACCTTAACTGTGGCTGTTCCGTGGCTGTGTACCCGCAGCCTTTCAACCCCAGGGCCATCACTGATACTGTTATTACTAGTTTTTTGGAAATAATTTGACCAGTTCTCATATGCCCTGTGAAAAAAATTCTGCAGTTAACATCTTTTGTCTCATTTGCTTTAAACACTTCCTCACTTTATTTATTTATTTATTTTTTCTGGAACTATTTGAAGTCACAAATATAGTATAGCTTTGCTTTTTTCTGTTTTTTTTTTTTTTTTTTTGGTGCAGGGTCTCACTATGCATGCAGCCCACATTCATAGTGATCTTCCTGCTTTTTGCCTCCCATGTGCTGGGATTACAGGCGCGCGCCACCACGCCCGGATTGCATCGCCGGCTCAGCGCACCTGAAGGCGGGGCCGGCGCGGCTTGGGGGACCAAGGATTGAACACTGGTCCCTGCGCTTACCTAAGCAAGCGCTTAGTCGGCTGAGCTATACCGCAGGCCCTTATAGTATAGCTTTGTAGAGACATATTTTCTGAAAACAGTCACCTTCCTACAAAATGACGAAACTACGAACACTTTTCTAACCCACAGTTGTCCAATTTAAATGTTTGTTTCCGGTTGTCCTAAGAAAACCTTTTGTGGAAATGTCCTTTTCTAGGTGTAGGATCTATTCCAGGAGTACTCACACTCAGCTGTCTGGATTTTTAGTTTTTTCTTCTGTCTGGTGCAGCTCCAGGCTTTCTTGCCAATTTTGGAGATTTCCAGCCAGTTCGAAGGTTGAGTTTGAGGTTTTACCACTGGGCCTGCCGTGTGCTGACGAGGGGCTGCCAAATTCAGAAGCTGCTGTGTGCCTTGGGTGGGTTCCCAGAATCAGCATCTAGGACAAATCTACCAGCTGAGCCCCTAGCAGGCCCCACTCTTCAGGTTTTGCCCCCTAATCTGACATTTCCCTTTCACCCAGGCCTCAGTTTCCTAGATTACTGCTCAGCCATGGTTCATGCCTTTCTCATCCATACCTTGAGGATCCCAAATGCAGAGGATGCAGGCTTTTGCCGAGTGCTCTACTCTTGCGTCTTTGGTGCTGAGAAGTCCCTGGATGATGCACGGCCACATGGTGCAGAGAGGGACAGGCTTCTCCGCAAAGAGCAGATTTTGGCCGTGGCCAGGTAACCCTGTAGACCAGCCCAGGCTTCGCTGAACACATGGCCAATTATTATAGGTATCCTGTGGGTGGGGAGCAGAGAGAAACAGGATGGAGAAGGGCCTCCTGAAAGCCTGCCCTCCAAAGCAGTTTGGCAAATGCTGTGGTGGCCACCCCAGCCCAGACCCAGACAACAGCAGGTGTCGCTCTGTGTTCTGGGTACCTCGTTGTGCTGGTTCCTTCCATACCTGTATTCTTGACCTCATTTCCCTCTGGAGCACAGAAGACCGAAAGGAAACCTTTACAGGTTTCCTGTGGCTGCCTGTGGCTCAGAATAGAAAGCAATTCAGGAAGCATCAGAGGGATCGTCTATCAGAAGTGCTGATGGGCCAAGCATTGTAGCACACTCCTATACTCCTCAGGAGGCTGAGGCCAGAGGATCACTGAGGGTACTGCTGGCCTGGGCTACATAGTAAGTTGAAGTCTAGCTTGAAGTATAGAGTGAGACCCTGTCTTAAAAACAAAAAGCCCTCCCAATAAAAAGCCCTGAGGGTCACAGGGAAGGATGAAGGTCCCTTTTACTCAGAGGGGTGCGGGAAGGGATGAGATTGGAGAGGTTGGCTGGACAGACTGAGTGATGGCCCTGACCCTGTGAGGCAGGCAGTGGGGGTGGGTCTTCTTCCCCTGGGTCCAAGGGGAAGAAGGTCAAGGTCAGGTCAAAACTTGACTTTTCCTGTCCAAGGCCCTGGGCTCAGAACCTGTGTCTGGCCACGTGGAGTAAAGTGGGTCAGGGCTCTGAGACTGAGGACTTCTTTCCTAGACGGGGTCACCTTTCCTGGTGTGTGGCCCTGGGCTGGGCACTTAGTCTCTCTGAACCTGTTTTTCACCTGAGATCTGGTGATGAGGGCGGCTCCCCACTCCAGTGTCACAATGAGGACGGAGTTGGTGTGGGAGTTCCTTCCACCTGACCTATCCCCTTGCCCCAGGCAGGTGGAGTCCATGTGCCAGCTGCAGCAGCTGGCATCAGGCCGCCCACCCTTGGACCTGCAGGCCCTGACCTCCGACGAGCCTGTGCCCCTGCAGGAGGCCCCGCGTGGCGTGTTCGGGCTGGCGGCCGGGGACCCCTTCCAGGAGCCTCGGACTGTGGTGTGGCTGGGAGTGTTGTCTCTAGGCTTTGCCCTGGTGCTTGACTCCCACGACAACTTGCTGCTGGCCGAGAGCACACTCCGCCTGCTGGCCCGCCTCCTCCTGGACCATCTCCGCCTGCTGGTCCCGGGCTCCAGCCTCCTGCTGCGGGCTGACCACATCGAGGGCATCCTCTCACGCTTCCTGCCCCATGGCCAGCTGCTCTTCCTCAATGACCAGTTTGTCCAGGCTCTGGAGAAGGAATTCAGTGCTGCCTGGCCCCGCTGACCCTTGCTGGCCTGGGCTTCCCCCAAGGGTAGGGAGGGTGCCGGGATCATACACTGGCCCACAGGGAGGCTTGCTGTCTATCAGCCCAGCCTTCCACCCTCCATGATGTGCCCCACACCCAGGACCCTGGCTGAGACAAACTGGTAGCAAGAGGTCTGAGCAGAGGTGTGAGGGGCTCTGCTGTTCTTGGGTCAGTGGGAGCACAGCATATCCGGAACCCAAAGCTGCCCGACGACTCCAGCTGCTGCAGTGTGCTGGCCGTACCAGGCTTTGACCCCAGCCAAGAAGGACTGCCTGGAACTTGCCTGCCCCAAAACCTGAATCACCTTTGCACAAAAGGGGTTTCTGAGATTCCTCCTTTGTGGTGGGAGCTGGTTGGCACTGTGGCAGGCTTTGGTCCCTGCCTTCAGCCCCTTAAGCAACACTGTGGGGGATTTTGTCCAGTGAGAGGACGTATTCCCTGGCTTTCCCTGGCCTGGATGATGTTGTCTTTCTCACTTTCCATTAAAAGTGCTGGCTGTGTGAGCTCACCTCTTTTCCTACGAGTTAGATGCTTGCACTCTGCTCCTGTGGATAAACAGCTCACTCTGGCCAGGCGCCTTCACTTTGTGCTCCGGAGTCCCTTTAAGAGATTTCTTGGGAGGCCTCTCCTTTTGTAGCACAGCTCGCCTCTCTTTCCTTATGTGCCTCCTCTGGGTGGGCACCTGCTTCCTCAGGCAAATGTGTGTCCTGGTTAGCAGGTTAGCGTGCATCCCTGAGGACGGCCCGAGGCCAGGGTCAGGCACTGGTGACGGCAAGCTGGAAGTGGGGGCAGCCTGCTAACAGGCAGCAGTGCACGCTTAGCCTGACCGGTGTACGACAGTCGCTCTGAAGCCCCTCCTCTGAGAGTGATCCTCCTGTTTTCAGCCTCCCTAGTGCTAGGATTACAGGTGTATGCCACCATTCTTGGTCTTGGTGGTGTGCTCAGTGTGCACACAGGGGCAGAGCCAGCACGGCCTGTGCCAGGGATTGAACCCTGGTTCCTGCTCTACTTTTGTAGTTAAGGTGGTCTTAAATTTTTCTTTCTTATATAGCATATCCCCCTGCCTTCTTTTTTTTTATGCTGGGGATTGAACCAGGGTGTTCACTAAACCTCCAACCTTTTTTTTTTTTTTTTTTTTTTTTTTTTTTTTTTTTTTTTTTTTTTTTTTTTTTTTTTTTTTTTTTTTTTTTTTTCCTATTTTATTTCTTGACAGGGTCTTGCTGAGTTACCAAGTTGCCCAGAGTAGGCTTGAACTTTTGATCTATCGGCATCAGCTTCTTGGCGGGCTAGCATTACAATTACACACTACTATGCCTGCCTTAATTTTGATTTTTAAGACCAGCTTTTTGGGCTGGGGATATCGATCGGGGTACAGCACTTGGCTATCACGTATGAGGCCCTGGGTTCAGTCCCCAGGATTGCAAAAAGGAAAACAGGGACAAAATCCAAATAATATAGAGAGCGTCCGTATACTTCCTGCCTTCAGCATGCGCACAGCCTCACGTTCTCAGTGCCCTGCACCTAAGGGTCCTGTTACACCTGGCGAGCCTACACTGACACTAGAATCCATAGCATATGTTAGAATTCACTCTTGGTGTAGTGCGCGCTGTATATTCCTCCTCTTCCCCTTCTCCTCCCCTCCCCCACTTCTTCCTCCTCCTCCTCCCCTTCCTCCTCTTCCAACAGGTTCTCTAAAAACACTGGTCTTGAACTATGTAGCTGAGGCTGGCCTCCAACTGGTGATGATCTTCTTGCCCCAGCCTCTCAGGTGCTCACATTTCCAGATGTGTGTCTCTACACCTGGCCACACCTATGACTTTTTTGTGGTCTTTTTTTGAAAGAGACAAAAAACAAACAAACAAACAAACAAAAAAAAACCGCTGTGCAGTTCAGGCTAGCCTTGAGCTCACTTTGTAGCCCAGGCTGGTCTCGAACTCCGAATGATCCTCCTACCTCAGCCTTCTGAGTGCACTACCATGCCTAGCTAAGACCTCTATGTGTCTGTCACGACAGTGTCCTGCCCTCAGTGCCCTAAAACACTTCCTGGCACCACCTGTCCAGTCCTTCTCCCCACCAGCTCTTGGCAAACACTGGTCATTTCAGTCTTGATGGTTTTGCCTGTGTCATACAGCTGGAATCACAGCATCACAGCTGTAGCCTTTTCTCTTTAGTTTCTTTCACTCCCTCCCTCCTTCCTTCCTCTCTCTCTTTCTTTCTGAGATAAAGTCTTGCTATATAATTAAAGCTGCCCTAGACTTACTCCGATCCTTTTGCCTCAGTTTCCTGAGTGCTGGGATTATAGCATGCGCCACCCTCCTTTCTTTTTAGTAATGGGAATTGAACCCAGGGTGTTCACAATGAGCTACATCCAAGCCCTTTTTAATTTGAAAAAGGGAGTCACTAAATCATTATGATGCCCAGGCTACATTCAAACTTGGGATCCTCATACCCCAGCCTTCTCTAGTGTTGGGATTACAGGTGTGTGCCACCAAGCTCATTTTTAAAAACGTGCTTAAGGGTAAACCATCCCATAGACAAATCAGTTTACTTACCCATCACCTACTTTTTTTTTTTTTTTTTTTTTTTTTTTTTTTGTCTTTTTGAGACAGGGTCTCACTATGCAGTTCAGGCTGGCCTTAAGCTCACTTTGTAGCTCAGGCTGGTCTCGAACTCACAATAATCCTCCTGCCTCAGCCTCCCGAGTGCTGGGATTACAGGCCTGCGCCACCACGCCCGGCTACCCATCACCTACTGAAGGACATCTTGTTTGCTTCCGTGCTCTGGCAATATAAAAATATACTGTAAATGTGTGTACAGGTTTTTGTTGTCAACATAACTTCATTGAGTTGTGTGGATACCAAAGGGTGTGCTAGCTAGGTTCTGTGGTAAGAGAAGAAAAAGTGGCCCAGCACCTCACTACTACATCAGATGCCCCCTGAGGACCTCTGGCGATTCCACATTCAGCCTCTGGATGCTCCTGGCCCCCACTCTGATCCTCAAGGACCCCTCTCCTACCCATGACAGCAAGGGTGGGTGGGCACAGCACACACTCGGTGCCCCTTTGTACACGCGGCTGAGCTGTCACCTGGTGCAAGCAGCCAAGCAGCCTGCGTGCCGCCTCCTGTATGGGGCTGCAGGAGACCTCAGAAAGGCTCCTTCAGGTTTTATTTTGCCTGCTGCGATTTCTATCTCACGGGTGAGCTGACTGCTGTCAGTTGTAAACCCTCGGGATCTTTCTTTGCACTGAGACAGCCTGCAGCTGCGGTCATTAACCTGCCAACCTCAAGGGCAGCCAGACCGCAGTGAGCTGCTGTGAGACTGCCTGGTGGCTGTTGGTCTTGTAGCTCGGAGGCCTCCAGGCCAGCAGCTGGGGCCTGCGTGCACTAAGAGCAGATAACGCTGGGAGCTGTTGAAATTTGCAATTCCCTGATGGCAGGTCCAACTGAATGTCTTTTATATGCTTGCTTCTCATCTGTGTATCTTGTTTTTTTTTTTTTTTTTGGCGGAACTGGGGATTGAACTCAGGCCCTTGCACTTGCCAGGGAAGCGCTTATCCACTGAGCCATCTCCCCGGCCCCCTGTGTATCTTGTTTGGTGAGGTGTCTGTTCAGGGTTTGTGTTTCATTTGGTAGGTCCTTGCTGTGTTCCCTAACTCCTAAGATCAAGTACTTGCCTCAGGCTCCCAATCTAGCTGGTACTACGGGCATGGTGGCCATGCCCAGCTTTTAGCATTTATTTTTGTTTATTATTAGCTAGTTTATTTACTTTGCACCACTAGGAACTGAACCCTGCGCCTCTGTGCTGTGCTGCAGTCAGTCCCAACCCCAACCTCCCTTTTTAGACAGTGTCTGGTTAGGCTGGAAAGTTGCCTGGGCTACTTTCAGCCTGCAGCCTCCCAGAGAGTTGGAATTAGAAGCATGTGCAACAGCCCTGCCCTACTGCTCAATATTTTCAAAGTGCTGGGGATCAAAGCACAGCCTTACTCGCAGTAGAGTTTCGTCACAGCGCCCATCAGAGTGATAGATACTCCCTGCTCTTTCTCCAGTTTGCAAAATTCTGTTGTTTTCTCATGGTTTACCTTTGATGGTTGTTCATATATTTTGATGATAGTCCTTTATCAGATATATCTTTTATCAATATTTTATGTGGCTTCTCATTCTCTGGACATTATCTCTCATAGTCCCTCTCAGCTTTTTAATTTTATTGAAGTTCAGCTTACCAATTATTCTCTCTGAGGACTGCCCCTTTGGTGTTGGTATCTAAAGTTGTCTCCGTGCTCCAAATTAGGTATTTTCGTGTCTAAGAGTTTTATAGTTTCGTGTTTTCCATTCAAACCCATGATTCATTTTGAGTTAACTTGCATGAAGGACATAAGGACTGTGTCTAGACTTGTGACTTGGGGGTGGGGGGTGTCCTAGTGCCATTTGTCGGAGAAAATCTGTCTTGTTCCCTTGTATTATGTAAGTCTTCTAGAAAGACCATAGTAAAACAGATCCATTCTGGGATCTCTATCCTGTCCCCGTGATCTATTTGCCTATTTCTTTAAAAAATTTTCATTACTATGTGTTTGCAGTACATTTGGTTACATTCATCATGGTGAGCTGGTACATGCACATAGCACATCTTTTTTATGTCCTTTTCCCTTCCTTCCCTCCCCAGTCCCTCCAACTCTTGGTCCTCTTCTCATTTGTAGACGATCTATCTCTCTGTTTCTTATCTTGTGTGTGTGTGTGTGTGTGTGTGTGTGTGTGTGTGTGTGTGTGTGTGTGTGTGTTTCAGAACTGGGGATTGAACTCAGGCCCGTGCTCTTACCAGGCAAGCGCTTATTCTATTAAGCTATCTCCCCGGCCACTGTATCTTGTGTTTTGATCTACATTTATATTTCAGATTTCTTATATAAGAGGAACCATCTGCTATTTAAACTATTATGTCTGGTTTATTTCAGTAATATTATGGTCTCAAGGTATATCATTTCCTATAAACTTATCCCTCTCTGTGGCAGAGCACATACCCCATTTTCTTTACCCATTCATCTGTTAACTGGCAAATAGGCTGCTTCCAAGATTTAGCTATTATGAGTTGTGTTGCTGTAAACACAGGTATGTATTGCTGTGGTCTTTAATTTTCTTATTTCTCTCTTCTTTTTTTCTTCTTCTTTTTTTTTTTTTTTTTTTGGTTTTCGATTTTTGAGAGAGGGTCTTGCTCTGTAATTCAGTATGGCCTTGAACTCATATATGTTAACCTCAAACTCCCACCCTCTTGTCTCAGCCTCCCCAATGCTGGGATTACAGGCACGTGTCATCACGTTTGGCCCTTGCATTTTCTCTCACCCATACTACGTTGTCTCCATTCCTATAGTTTTAGAGTAATTCATGAAGTCAAGTATGTCAGTCCTCCAGTTTTATTCTCCTTCAGTATTGAGTTGGTTATTTTGGGTCTTTTTGTTTCTTTACATACAGAGGATTGACACTATTCCCATATTTTTGTCTTGTACTAAACTAAAATCAAAATATATCAAAATTTTAAATATTTTTAAAAAGTTTAAATATTAAAACAGAAATAGGTTGGCCTGCTAGAAGATAAAATAGGTAAAACTTTTGAAAGCTTAGGCAAAAGCCTTTTGAATTAAACCCCAGTAGTACCAATAATCAACAAATGGTATCATATGAAATTAAAAAGTTTCTTCCCAGCCAAGGAAACAGTTGACAGAGTGAAGAGACAACCTACAAAATGGGAGAAAATTTTGCCACCACACCTCAGGCCAAAGATTCATATCTAGAACTAACTAATCTAACATAAAGAGTAGACTCCTAAATAAAGACCTGATTTTAAAAAATAGGCCACTGACATGAATAGGCCCTTCTTAAAAGAAGCACAAATGGCCAACAAATGCACGGGGAAAGCTCAGCGTGGCTGTGGCCACTAGAGAAACGCGAGCTAAGACGACAGAGATTCTACCCCGCTACAGAAAGAGTGGCTATCACCAAGAAACCAGCCGATAAGAAATGCTGCCAAGGGTGCATGGAAAATAGAACACTCCTCTATTGTTGCTAGGAATGTAAACTAGTACAACCACTATGGAGATCGTTATGAAGATTACTCAATCAGCTAAAAATAAGCGAGGGTTGGCGGTGCATTCCAGTATGCACCTCCAGTCCCAGCACTCTGGAGGTGGAGGCAGGAGGATTTCCATGAGTTCAGGGCCAGCTTGGGCTACAGAGTGAGTTTCAGGTCAGCCTGAACTACATAGTGGGACTCTGTCTCAACAACAACAACAGCAGAAAAATCCATTCCCCATCTAGGTATCTTCAGAATATTAAAGATGTCATACTACAGAGATATGTACATGCCTATTTAAATGTTAGAAGCAGCCTATATGCTTATCAGCAGATGAATGGATAAAGAAAATGTGGTATTTTTATATAATGGAGTACTATTCTTCCATAAAGAAGGATATACTAGTCATTTGTAGGAAAATGGATATATCTTTCTCTGGGAGGGTGAGGATACTGGGAATTGAACTCAGGGCATTGCACTTTGCCAGGCAGGAGCTGTGACACTGAGTTTTTTTTTTTTTTTTTTTTTTTTGTCTCTTTTGAGACAGGGTCTCACTGTGCAGTTCAGGCTGGCCTTAAGCTCACTTTGTAGCTCAGGCTGGTCTCGAACTCACAACAATCCTCCTGCCTCAGCCTCCCTAGTGCTGGGATTACAGGCATGCGCCACCACACCCGGCTCATGACACTGAGTTATATCTCTGGAGGGCCCTAATGATGCATCTTGAGACCAAAATGTCAAGTGAAATAAATCAGACATACACATCACATGATTTTTCTTATGGGAAGCCCAAATATAAATAAAATAAAAAATAAGAAACATGAAAATAGGTATGTTCTGCAAATGGGAAGGGGATGAAGAGATGGGGATGGAGAGGCAGGGAGAGTAAAACAGTTGAGCTGTGTCATGTCTATGTGTCAACTCCCTAAAATATACATAGCCTGCGTTTGAGAGGTCCACCCTCAGCGTCGCCAGCACACAACGCATAGGGAAAGCTCGAGCCACACCCTGGCCATATCACTCTCTGTGCTGCTTGTGCATGAAGGTGCAGGTGTTCTCGCTCCTAGGCCCCATGTGAGAATCCTTTCTTTTCAACTGGTTAAATTACAAATGTTTTGAAATTTTTATATATTTATTTTATGTATTTGGTACAAGGCCTCAGTACACAGCTTGGCGTCATAGTGATCCTCCTGTTTTCAGCCTCCCCAGCACTGGGATTACAGGCATGCACCAACCACTATGCCTGGTCTCGGTGGCCCACTCAGCATGTCTGGGGGCGGGCCCAGCGTGGCATGTGGTGCTGGGAATTGAACCCTCATCCCTGCTTTTCCGTAATCAGGTGCGTAGACCATTGAGCTATCCTGCCAGCCCCTGTTTTGAAAATTTTAATCGTAAAATATACAGAATATAAACTTGATAATTTTTAGTGTGTGATTTAGTAGCACTGGTACATTTACATTGTTCTATTTATTTCCATTTATCATTCAAAACCAAAACTCAGACCCATCAGCAAGTGACTCCCACACATCCTTCTCTGCTGATCTCTCACTCCCTCAGTTCATGCCTGCTCCTTCCTCATTTCTGTTCATTCTGGACACTTTGGGTTCTCTCCCTGTCCATCCGTCATGGTGCAGCCCCCCTTTTTATTTTTGGGTTTTTTGAGACAGGGTCTTGCTACACAGCCCAAGCTGGCTGTGAACTCATACCAGTCTACCTGTTTCAGCTGCCCGAGTACTGGAATTGCACGCCTGCACTACCATGCCCTTCTGGGGTCACCTTGATATCATAGACAAACAAGAGAAAGAGAAAGATTGTTATAGGGTTCCATCCTTAGCAGCTCAGAAGACTTTCAACTCTGCTTTGAAATGACAGATTCTAGCTGGGCAGGTAGCTCAGGCAGAAGCGCCTTCCTGGCAAGCACTAGGACCTGAGTTCAGTGCCCAGTACCACATGCCATGCCAGCCCCGCCCCAGGGTGAGCCGTGCCGGCCTGAACCTCGGCATGGTGGTGCACACCTGTAATCCCAGCATCGGGGAGGCTGAGACGGGAGGATCACTACCAGTCCAGGCTGTGTAGTGAGACCCTGTACTAAATAAATAAATATATATATATATTTTTTTAAAAAACAGAAATTAGAAATTCTCAGCAGGACATGGTGAAGTGTGCAGGTAATCCCAGTATTTGGGAGGCTGAGGCAGGGTTGTGGTTAACTTTGAGGCCAGCCTGGACTTCATAGGAAGACCTTGTCTAGAAAGAGAGAGAGAAGGGAGGGAGGGGAGATGAGGGAAGGGAAAGGAAAAGAAAAGAAATGAAGGAAGGAAGGACTTACACCTTTTATGGAATACAATTATATCCCTAAGCAGGCTGTCCTCTGCATATGTCTGTTCACTAAAGGAGAAAGATACATCCTTCCAGGGCCGGGAGCTGGTTATGGTAAATCACTAAGATTACTTGTTAGTATGGTAAGGCTCTGGGTTCAATCTCCAGCACTTCAGAAAATTAAATAAATAAATAAATAAATAAACAAACAAACTAGAGGTATTCTTCCTGAGATGCATTCTGTATTTCCTTCAAAGACATAGCTGTACTCACTTTTCAATGTCTCCTCTCCTTGTTGCATATGCTTACTGGCATGTTATTTGGGTTTAGTTCTTTTTCTCATCAGTTATGCCCTCCAAGATGGCTTATGTTGTGTCATTTTGTTTTCTAAGGTATCCTCACCACCTGGCACATAGGGGACTGCCTGTGTATTGAATGAACAAACAAAGGAATGAATGAGTATGGAGGTTTACAGGAGACATCTAGGGCCAGGGACTTTGTGACAACTTTTCCTTTCTCCTGGATTTCAGATAGAAACAACAGGCTGGGCTGGGGGAACAGGTCA
The DNA here is from genome assembly GCA_004027165.1 of Ctenomys sociabilis. NCBI lineage: Eukaryota > Metazoa > Chordata > Mammalia > Rodentia > Ctenomyidae > Ctenomys > Ctenomys sociabilis. The sequence goes on from PVKA01008691.1 coordinate 34,434, forward strand.
GTGGTGTAAGCACCTGCCTGGCAAGTACAAGGTCCCAAGTTACATCTCTGGTACAAAAAAAAAAAAGTGTTCAAATCTTGAAAGAAAAGAAACAACAGGCTGCCTCTTTATCTCTCAAGGATAATACTCCCGGCCCTCCAAGTCCCTTTCCCAGAAGGTGACCTCCATTTACAGAGGCCAGACCATCTGCAATGTCAGTGTTTCCTGCTGTGTGGGGGAGGGGGGGTTGTTGATGTGGTGTGCTATGAAGCTTTGTTCTCTGTGCCCTTTGTGAGCACAAAGGGTCTTTCTCTCTGTTCTTGATGAGGTCAGAACTATTATTAGGTATTACAGGTGAAAAAGTGCCAGAACTCTGCCCCTCTCAGCAAGTCACCTGATTTAGTCTGTCAGAGGCCAGAGCGGCACTTTCTGTGTCCACCTCAATACTAAATTGGCCAAGCGAGCTTGAGGGCCCACAAGGGCAGCAGAGTCTGCACCTTAAGCTGGAGAGTGAGTACAGAGTGCCTGATATCTGGGCACTGCTTGGGGCTGACACTGGAGGGGACATAAAAGGACATTAAAACCATCTGTCTGGTCTCTGGATCATGTGGTCCTGGATTGTCCTTGGGATGGAAACAATGTCAGCCCAAGCCAAGAGAGCCACGTTCCCAGATTCAGGGAGGCCCTGAGGTAGGTGGCTGATGTCCATAGGGCCGGAGAGATAGCTCAGCAACCTAAGTGCCTGCCTGGCAAGTGCAAGATCCTGAATTTGATCTCCGATACCAGAAAAAGACCGATGTCCACAAGTGATGAATTACTACCTGGAGTCCCTCACAAAGAGGGTACAGACTATCGCAAGATCATTTGTCTCCAGGAGACAGGAGTTTCATTCCATCTTGTCTGTCTTCAGCTTTACTGAATAAAATGTGCAAAATCGTACCTGGATTATATGTCAGTCCTGTGTGATGCATTTACATGCTTATGATGAGGTTTCATACTCAAGAATATGTCTCCTATTGCCTGTATATTGGAGCATAGAGGTCTTTTCTGTTGGGAAAAGAATTTAATGCCTTATTGGGGATTGAACTCAGGGCCTGCCATTGCAAACTTGCTACATCTTAGCTGCCCACCTCAACCCTAGCTCTTTTGAGACACAGTGTCTCACTAAGTTGTCCAGGCTAACCTTGATCTTGTGATTCTCCTGCCTCAGCCTCCCAGAGTTCTATAATCACAATCATGTTCTCCCATACCTGTCCTATTGCTTTATTATTATTTTATTTTATTTTTGCGGAACCAGGGATTGAACTCAGGCCCTTGCGCTTGCCAGACAAGCAGCTTTATTATTTTTATTTGTTTGCTTGCTTGTTTTTGACACTGGATCTCATAGTATAGTTCAAGCTTGCCTTGAACTCATGGTAGCTTAGGTTGGGCTTGAACTCCCAGCAATCCTGGGATTACAGCTGTGTGTGCCACCACACCCAGATATTGCTTTACTCTTGTGGTTTTTTTGTTTGTTTGTTTGTTTTGTTTTTGTTTTTTCTTTTGGTACTGGGAATCAAACTCAGGGCCTTTCCCTTACTGGGCAGGTGCTGTGCCTCTGAGCTATATCCTCAGGCTATTGCTTCACTTTTAATGTGGACAAAGTTCATCAAGATGTGAAGAAAGTCTGCAATACCCATAGATACTAGATAAGCAAACAACATTTTAAAGGAAGGCTTCAGGAGAAAACTATGCAGGGAACAGAAGAGAATTAATTAATTAATTAATTAAATTTTTGGTGCTGGGGATTAAACTCAGGACCTTGTGCTTGCCAGGCAGGTTCTTATGCTGCTGAGCTATTCCTCCAGCTCCTTGTTTGTCTTATTTAATTTAATTTTATTTTTTTTGTCTCACTAGACAGATTGGATCCTCCTGTTTTCAGCCTCCCAAGCACTGGGATTACAAGCCCGGACCACACATCAGTCTTAGGAGCTGGCAGGCATGCAGGGGGTGGTGGATGGGAGAGGGATTGAACCTCAGTCCTTATGCCTGCTTAAGCAAGTTCTTTATTCTGCTGAGCTATCAGGCTGGTCCCCTTTTTGTCTTTTTGAGACAGGATTTTACCAAGCAGTTCAGGCTGGCTTTGAGCTCACTTTTTAGCACAGGCTGGTCTCAAACATGCAATAATTCTCCTGCCTTAACCTCCCCAGTGCTGGGATTACAGGTGTGCACCACCAAGCTGAGCTTCAGAAGAAAATTTAAAGGAAAAAAAAAAAAAATCATATAATTACTACCCTTGGTAGCAATGCAGGAAAATACTGATGGGTTTCTGGCCCATAGAAGTCTGCCAGGGTTATTATGGCAGGTGATCCAGCATGGTGTTTTGTTCCAAAACAGTAATGTGTCACTCCCAGACCAACTTCCATGTCCTTCTTCTAGTTCCCAAATAGACTATTTGTCTCCTTTTCATGCCAATGACCCTCCAATCCCCTCCCAACATGCTTTGCTGCCTATATAAACTGTAACTCTAGTCTCACCCCATAACCCCTGCCAAGCTTCATCCCCCGAGGATCCTTGCAACTCAGGCAGCCCTCCCATGCCAGCAATAAAGGCCTTTCTTTTTCCCTCTGTCAGTGTCTCTGCACAGTGCCAAAAACCTTACAGATAGTACATTCAGAAAGCAAAGACAGCGATAACAGGACAAGAATAAGTTCTCAGAAAATAAAAATATTATCTTTACATTAAAAATTAATTATCCCCAGCCTGCCCTGTCAGCCCCACCCCTGGGGCTTGCTGAGATGGATTGAGACTGGGTATGGTGACATATGCCTGTAATCCCAGTGCTTGGGAGGCTGAAAACAGGAGGATCACTATGAATTCGATCTGTGTAGTGAGACCCTATGGACCTTGCACTAAATACATTAAAAAATAAAAATTAATAGGATTTGCTAAATAAAGTTAGAGAACCTAGGAAGCAGGATGAAAAAGAGGTAAGATACAGAAACTTGTGTTGCTTTGCGCAAAGAGGACTGAGGGTCCTGGGAGTGGAAGGAGGCTAGTGGGCACTGCAGAAGTGGCAGACTGCTGGCTGAGCGTGGTGTTGCATGCTTGTAATCCTAGTGCCCCAGAAGCTGAGGCAGGAGAATTGCCACAGGTTTGAGACCAGCCTATACCACAAAGTTCAAGAACAGCCTGAACTACAAAGTGAGACCCTGTCTCAACACCCCTGACCAAAAAAAACCAAACCAAAACAAAACAAACAAAAACAAACAAACAAAAAAACCAGCCAACTAATCAAAACGAGGTAGATTGCTATAGTCTTTCACCCTCCCACCTTTATGCACACTGGGCAATGTGTCCGTCTCATGAAGAGGTGAAGATCTGTGTCCACTCCCCTCAAATTTCATCCAGTTTTGTGACTTGCTCGGTCCATAGCATGTGACTGAAGTCCTGCACTATCCTGAGCACTTTGCCCCCTTGGAGACCTGCAGGGGAATCATGAGCAAGCTCTGGGCTGGCCTGTTGAAGGGTGGGACCACATGGAGCAGGGATGACCCGTCCCCACTGAGCCCTCTCCAGTGCAGCTTCTGGTGGCATGACAGACTTCAGAGGCCTCATAAACCCAAGCAAGGCCACTAGAGCTGCCGTGAGGAGCCGGCCTGTCAGCCACCCGCAGCACTGGGAAGGACAGATGGCTGCTGGGTACAACTGCTGCCTTCTAGGGAGCTGAAGAGCCAGCTGGTCTTGGTTACTTTTCTCTTGTTGCTGAGACAAAATACCCAACACCCAGGATTAAGGAAGGAAAGATGTATTTAGCTCACAGTTTCTGGAGGTTTCAGTCCATACTCGGCTGGCTCCAAGGCAGAGTCACACATGGCACAGGGGCAAGTTCATGGTGGCAGACAACAGCAAGAGCAAAAGGGGAGGAGCAGCAAGAGCAGACCTTTTCTCCCTTACATTGTGTGCAGGCTATCTGGCCCAGGGCAGTTGTAGCCCTCACACTCATAATCCCAGCACTGGACCATGAGTCAATCACAGACTCTAGAGACCCACACTTGACTGCATGAAGCTTTGGGGGGCCATCCAGACACAAACCATAACACAGCTGAAGAGACCCTGGCTTCTCTGCTGATTCAGAGGGCTTGCCTGTACTCTGCACACACAGGAGAGCAAAGAGCCATGCGTCCCAGATCCTCAGCAGCTACAGTTATGAATATGAAACACGGCCTGATAATTAGATACCCGATGAAGCATCTTCCTTCTGTCATTTCTGACAAGGAGGATATGGAGATGCGAGTGTCCAGAGCCAGTCTCCGCAGCCAGATGCAACATCCCTGTGCCTTCTCTACTGTGTCAGGACTGCGTGGCACACAGGTGGCAGTGGTGGCCTCCTCCTGGCTGACCAAGGTTCTGACAACATTCTCCAACTCCAGGTGCCTTGGTGTAGGCTTCTGCAGCCTTTCTCTCAGTTGTGTAACCAGCTCACTCTGCACATTAACTTCCTTGCTATGAAGCCTCTGTCTGTGTCGAGTGCTAATGAGGAAGTAGAGTGGACTGGAGTGGCTGGAACTCCCCAGATGCTGCAGCTGGTGGGAGAGTCATATGCTGTGACCACTTCAGAGAAAGCTCTGGAAGCTTCTGTAAAGTTCCCAAGAGAAATGAGGGCCTAACTTCACAGGAACTTACACATGAATGCTTGAAGCAGCTCTGTTCCTATGAGTCCAAACCTCGAAATGCCCAAAGGCTCCATTAAATATGCAGTGATTCAGGCCTGGTATAACATGCCCGTAATCCAAGTACTCAGGAGGCTGGGGCAGGAGGATTGCTGTGAATCTGAGGCCAGCCTGGGTTACATAACAAAAACCATCTCAAAAAATCGAAATCAAAATAAAATGAATAAATGAATGAGCAAATTGTGGCATATTTGTATATTGGAATACTACTCAGTAATGAAATTTATTTTTTCAGTTCTGGGGATTATGTCCCCAGCCTTTATGTTTTATTTATATGTTTTTTTTTTTTTTTTTTTGTCTTTTTTGAGACAGGGTCTCACTGTGCAGTTCAGGCTGGCCTTAAGCTCACTTTGTAGCTCAGGCTGGTCTCGAACTAACAACAATCCTCCTGCCTCAGCCTCCCTAGTGCTGGGATTACAGGCATGCGCCACCACGCCCGGCTCGTTTTATTTATATGTTGAAACAAGGTTTTGCTAATTGCTCAGTCACCCAAGATAGGCTCAGACCTTTTTTTTTTTAAAGGTCTGATGGCTCAGTGGAATAAGCGCTTCCCTGGCAAGCACAAGGACCTGAGTTCAATCCCTGGTTCCGCAAAATAAATAAATAAATAAATAAATAAATAAATAAATAAATAAATAAATATAAATAAAAATAAACAGGGTCTAGGATTGGCCAAATGGCTCAGCGGATTAAAGTGCCTGCTTCGGCAAATGCAGGGACCAGGGGTTAGATCCCTGGGCCTGCCATGCTGGCCCTGCCACAGGGTGCACTGAGACGAGGATTAAGACTGGATGTGGTGGTGCAATCCCAGCTCTTTGAGAGGCTGAACACAGATGGATCACTATGAGTCCAATCTATATAATGAGACCCTGCAGACCCTTACTAAAAAAAAAAAAAATTAAAATATAATAATAAAGACAGGGTCTAGCTATGTAGCCCTGTGTGGCCTTGGATTCACTATGTAATCCAGGCTGATTATAGCCTCCCTGCCTCAGCCTCCCAAGTGTTGGGATTACAGGTGTGCATCACCACCCCTGGTTGGGCTCACACTATTTTTTGCCTCAGCATCCCAGCACCCTAGGTCACAGGCAGGTGCTACCATCCCCAGCTGAAAGAGAATACACCTCTGACACCTGCAGCAATGCCCATGGCTATAAAAGAAAATTATATTGAGTGAAAGATGCAGACACAAAACTATATACAATCTATGCTTGTCTTTACACTAAATTCAACAATAGGAGCGGCTACATTGCAGTGATAGAATGCGAGGGCAATAGAGATGGATGCAAACGTCAAGGGAGCTTGCTGAGAAAACAAAAATACTCAAGTTTTATCTGGGTGCTGGTTCAACAGGTATTTAATTGGATAAAAGTTAAATCACACAGCTAATATGTTACTTCCCTAAAGCTATAGCATGCTTCAAGAAACTCTTTCATGCATAAAATTCTAGGAGTAATTTGTTTTTCCACTGAATCCCTGACACAGGGGGAGGGGCCCTAGAAAGAGACAGTAAAAGCCGGGCGTGGTGGCGCATGCCTGTAATCCCAGCATTCAGGAGGCTGAGGCAGGAGGATTATTGTGAGTTCAAGACCAGCCTGAGCTACAAAGTGAGCTTAAGGCCAGCCTGAACCGCATAGTGAGACCCTGTCTCAAAAAGACAAAAAAAAAAAAAAAAAAAAAGAGACAGTAAAGGACTTGGGTCAAGTAGACAATGGAGGGTGGAAGGACACTTCGACCTTAGAGGGCTACAGTCTCATAGAAGTCCCCTGCACTGTGACTTTTAGCAACTTCTGATATCTGACTTCGAACACATCCTGATCTTTAGTCCATTTCCTTGCTGGCCCTGATCAGCAGGGGCTGGCCATCTGCTGCCCAGCAGCTGTCAGTGGTTCTCAAGGAGGAAGGGCAAAGTGGCAGCTGCTCAGTGGTGGGCTACCAGCCACACAATATCCAGAGCCAGAGGAGGGTCCGTGCTGGCCCTAAAGAGCAGAGAGGAAAAGTTGCCCACTGCAGTGGCCTCTGACTCGGCAGCCAAGGCAAGGAAGCTGCTCCTTCCCCTGAGCCCCCGAGGGGTGAGTAAGGCTCCTTCCAGACCCATGATGACCCAGATCGTGGCCGGAACCATCTGGCACAGCTGGTGAAGGACAGGAGGAAGCCCAGGAGAGGACTCAGGGTCTGTGTGCTGTAGAAAAAGAAAACACTAGAAGAAAGGACACCAGAGAGCCACCACCAGTGCACTTGGAAGGCTGAGGCAGAGGATGGTTGTGAGTCCGAGACTGGCCTGCACTACAAAGTGAATTCAAGAGCCCACTGAGCTGCACGGTGGGACCCCATCTCAAAACACACACACACACACACACACACACACACACACACACACACACACACACACCTCAATGTGTTACATATGAAAGCAATCATTATGTAATATAAATAGGTACTGCCAGGTGTGGTGGCGCATGCCTGTAATCCCAGCACTTGGGAGGCTGAGGCAGGATTGTTATGAGTTCAAGACCAGCTTGAGCTACAAAGTGAGCTTAAGGCCAGCAAGAACTACATAGTGAGACCCTGTCTCAAGAAGACAATAAAAGCCGGGCGTGGTGGCACAGGCCTGTAATCCCAGCTCTTGGGAGGCTGAGGCAGGAGGATGGTTGTGAGTTTGAGACCAGCCTGAGCTATAAAAGTGAGCTTAAGGCCAGCCTGAACCGCATAGTGAGACCCTGTCTCAAAAAGACAAAAAAAACCCCAAAAAACAACAACAACAAAAAACTAATAAAAAATACTTGTAAAACAATTATTCAAAATGCAATCATGGAGACAGGAGAGAAGGACAGCTTGAGCCTGTTTGGAGGCAGAAAGATTAGGGGGAAACACCTGAACGTGTGGAATCCTAATGCCAGGTATCAAGGGCCAAACCCATATCCACTGAATCTTGGGGGCCCTGGAGGTTCCTATCCTGTGTGTCCACCATATACACCGCCTGTCATTCCAGCCTTTCCTCCTGGCCCCTGTCCCACTGCCCCCGGCACTCCTCAGGAAATCCCACTTTCCCTCCGTGTGGGCCCATTTATCCTGTGCCCCCACCACAGTCCATTCAGGATACCAACATGCAGGTCCCTAACCTACCCCTGGGCATGCCCCTGTGAACCCTTTGGGCCCTGGCATGGTGGCTCAGGGATGTGATGGGCAAGAAGATGCAGAAGAAAAGGAAGAAAGCTCATAAAAAGGCCCACAAACACAAGCATGGCAAGTGCTCCTCCTCGTGACTCTGACTGAATACAGGGTGTAGACCCTCCCTCAAGTCTCACCAGCCCTGCTCTCCCATCCAGCTTCAGCTGCCACATCCTGTTTTGGGGGCATTTAGCCCACCCCACCCCCTTCCTGAACCCTCTGCTCCTCAGCCCTGGCCCACAGGGACATGGGAAGTGGATCCCATGGGCTAGCAAAGGCCATCCTCTGGCTACTTGACAGATCCACAGCTGAAGAGTAGCAGGGAGCGGTGTTTGAAGATGGTGAGATCTCTGAGCTGAATGCTGAAGGCAAACTTAACATCTGTAAAATGGGATCTCATTTACATTTCTGTAATACTTGTAATTGGGATGTTTGGGGGAAATTTCATTACAATGGAAAGCCTGTATCTTTTTTTTTTTTTTTTTTTTTTTCAGAACTAGGGATTGAACTCAGGCCCTTGTGCTTGCCAGGGAAGCACTTATTCTACTGAGCCATCTCCCCAGCCCCTATATCTTTTTTTTAATGGTGACCATTGAGATGACTTAGTGGCAGATATATTTACCAGCAGACTCACAGCTATTGCCCTGCCTCAACCTCCTGAGTGCTGGAATTACATGCTGTGCCATCATGCTTGGCTCCTTGCAGGTCTTTCTTGATTGTATGAACTGAAAGCCTGCTTGGAAATACAGCAGTCTGTTTGGTTGATAAGCTCTGACTGCCCTTTTAGAAGATGATCTCTATCCTTAGCTCAGTATATTCGGGTAGGCCCTACTCATTCTTCCATTCTCAGTGCAAAAAAAAAAACAAAACTATTTCTTCTGGTAAAAAAATGCAGTCCTAAGAGATAATGCTTTTCAGTTGGGGACAATTCACCGAAGGACTTAGTCATGAGAGCATGACTCTTTTGGGGGCCCTCTGGCTGGCTTTGGTTTTGACCTCTGCTCTCAGGAGTCATCACACGTAGGTCCCAGCCCCCCTTGGAGCACTGGTGAGACACGTGGGCATGTGTGCCTGGGATGAACTTTAATGTGGGAGGGGAACGTCCACTAATAAATGCACAATGTTCAATAAATTACACCCATAAAATACAGAAGGATTTAATAAACAATAAAGAGGCAAAAGAGTGTTGCTCAGTTAGTAGAGTGCCTGTCTAGCATTAGTGTGGGTTCTATCCCTAGTACTGGGGGGAAAATGCCATAAAGATTTATTTTATTTTTGAATTTTGAAATAATTTCATACTTATGGGCTAGGGAGATAGCTCAGTTACATAAGTACCTGCCTGGCAAGCATGAGGTCCTGAGTTTGACCCCTGGAACCAAAAAAAAAAAAAAAAATCATATTTACAAAACAATTGCAATAATATGTATGTGTCTTACATAACTATGGTACAATAAATTCAGAACACTAACACTGGTATTATTAACTAAAAGCCTTATTTAAATTTCATCATTTATCCCACTTACATCCTTTTTGTTTCTCAAAAACACTACATTCAATGAGACTTTATACTTTGGTCTCCTTGAATCTATCACTGTGCTTCAGCCTTTTTGTTGTTTTTTTTGAGACAGGGTTTTGCTGTATAGTTCGGGATTGCCTTCAAATCACTATGTAGCCCAAGCTGGCCTTGAGTTTTTGGCAATCCTCCTGCCTTGGCCTCTTGCATGCTGCAATTACAGGTGCAGGTCAGCATCCCTGGCTTCCAGTCTTTCCTTGTCATTCAGGACCTTGGCATTTTTGAAGACTTAACTCAGTTCTAGGATGACTGAAGTGTTGTTCAATTCCAACAGACGAGCCATTAACCAGATGAATTTAACTTCTGAGATGTGGCTAATGGCTTTTGGATTTCATTTAATTTTCAATTAAAGTAGCTACATGTGGCTAGCAGCTATTGTATTGGGCAGCTATTGTATGAGTTAGCAAGTGATGCCTTGTCTCCTCATGACTATCTTTAGGTTGTAAGTTTTACAATATTCTAAATATTTTAGGTTATGAGTTTTTGATAAGAAAAACATGAGAATTTGTGCTCTTCTTTGTCTAGATTTTTAAAAGTTGTTTACAGGGAACAGGGACTCACTCAGGCCAGGAAACTGGACTGTTTTAATCCCCTTCAAGGTCCAGCAAAGACAGAGGTGACAACCGCATTTGGAAACTACATTTGGAAGCTGATGTCCACATTCTCAGTGCTCTTCCTGTAATAATGAGATATGAGGCCCCTGGAGCCAGGATTAATTCTTCAACTGATCAACATTCATTCTCTTTTCCATGAGCAAGGAACAGCTAGCTCTATTATTGTTGGAGTATGATTTAAAACGCCTTGTTTGGAATAAGTGCTCGCCTGGCAAGTGCAAGGTCCTGAGTTCGATCTTTGGTACCACAAAAAAACAAACAAAAAAACACCTTGTTAATGCCAAAGGTCATAATATAGCTACAGGGCCACTGAGTACAGTAATAAAATCTCACAGAAAAGTCTTCCAGCCTCCGTCTCCAATGATTAAATTTGGAAACGCTGGTTTGAAGCCAGGTCTGTGATCTTGGGGCCAATCTTTCACACTCTTGCTTTAAAATTTGTAACAAATTTATGTGTACCTTTGGTGCATTTTCACATATGATATGTACCCACCACTCACATCAATATATGGAACATTTCCACTGATGTGGAAGCTGACATGTCTTTCCCTTAGGATTCCTATTAGCGTACAGTAGTTCTACCTGTTGTTGGGACTTAGCTAACCAGAGGCAGATACGTGCTCTCATGTCTCACTCCCTCAGATGAACACCATCAAGCACCATTAATCTTCCATGAAGCCTGTCATCTATGAGGAGAGCTCTCCATGATGTGTGCTGTGTATATGGAGAGTCGTGTCTTTTTGCAGCTGTCTATAATTCCATTTTGTGATTGCACCAGTTTGTCTCTTCATTCATCTTGCTGATGGACATCTAGATTGCTCCCGGAGTTTTTCTATTACGAATAGAGTCAGCACAAACATTATGCAGGGTGTATATTTCTGGGTACATGTCTACCCACGAATAAAACGGATGAGTTAGCATGTTTACTTTGGTAAGAATTGCTCAGTGATTTCCCCAGTTTTCTTAATCTCTTTTCAAAACAGGAAGGCGAAACCTACTCTACAAGATTATTGTGAGAAAACTTCATTGACCCTTAGGTAAGTCCCACACCTAGAACACAGTGGTCGTTCAATAACCACTGGCCTATGCTCCAGGAAGTGTCCTCCGCTTGGGCAAAGAAGGACTCTGTAGATGGCAAGCACTGCAGAAGTACCTGCCCCAGCCCTGTGGGTGGAAAAGAACTCCTGCACACAGCACACACTACACCCAGCTCTCAACCTCAGGGTCCTCTGACCTGTCTCAGCTCATCCATGTCCTGGCCAGTCACTCACGGTCCTGTGACCTTTGCACGTCACCCGACGTTTACCGGGCACTTTATGCCGGACACGGGGGACTACCGGTTTGCGGGGAACCCTGGACTTCCCCTGGCAATAGTTCCAACCGTAGGAGGAAGAAAACAAACTACTCCCGGACGCAGGACAGCGCACCCGGGCGTTTCCAGGCCCGCCCACCACGTCTGGGTACCGCCCCGCGCTGCTCCCCAGCCTCTCACGCGCGCCTGCGAAGCTCCGCCCCACCTTCCGGCCAATGACTGCGCGGGCCCGACTTCGCCCCGCCCCTCAGTCCTGGGAGGGTTCAGGGTCGACCCCTGCGAGCCTTCTGTCGCCTGGTCGTGGCTACCTTAGGTAAGGCCGGCTGCCCAGGTGCTCTGTCCCCGGGGCTTTGCATGCACCGACGCCCTTCGCCGAGGTGGGCTGCAGCGGCCGTAGCCGACGGGGACTCGGAGTCCGCTGGGGTGCTTGGGGTTTGGGGTGCGCTTGGGGTTTGGGGTGCGCTGCGGGCCTGCATGGCACAGGGTGCGAGGGACTCAGGGACACCGAGGTTGGGATCCCGAAGGCTCAGCGCTTCGCGTCTAGTGTTCAGAGGGACAGGGGATGTGGCCCAGAGCACCTGCTCGCTGTCGGAGGAAAGTTTGGGCCGGAAGGAGGCGGATTGAACTCTCCCTCCTCTGCGGCCACGGGGTGACCCTCAGGCAAGGCGGAGCTGGGTGCACCGGTCTGTGGTGGCCACGCCTGGGAATCAAGGCCACTTCCTGTCCCCGGGTAGTGACCATTCTCAGCGGTGACGCCTGCTCAGAACAGCCTGCCTGGGGCACATCCGGGAACTCGATCTGAGGCTTCAAGGCCTGTCCCTTGGGAGGGTAAGTGTTCTTTTCGCCACGCCCTCGGAGATTCTCTGGGCTGTCAGGTCGGAAACTTGGCTGTATCAGAACTCCACCACCTCCCTTTTTGTGAGATCGGAAGGAGGTGCCAGGGAACCAATGGAAACGAAACAAAGCAAGAACAACGCCCTTTGTGTGGATGCTATAAAGCCAAAACATCTTGGACTACAGCTAATGTTAGTGGACGTGGGGTAATGCTCTCAGCACTGTCCAAGACGATCTGCATTTCTGGCAAGAGGAGAGACTAAGTTTTGCATCTTGCTGGGTGCACCCTCAGCGACCCATCCCTACCCTGACGGTGGCCTTGGGCCCTCTCTGGATTTGAAGGCAGGGGACTGTGTAGCTCTCACTTGCAGAAGGGCCCTCTATGCCCTGCAAGGTCTATGCCCGTCTTCAAGGAGGCAGCAAGTCTTGGGTTCTGCATGGACCCTGACCAGGTGTGTAACTAACTTAGTAGTACTCCCTCTCTTTGAGGCTGTTTCGAGGATTAAGTGAAACAATCTTAGGATGCGCTATCAATAAAAGTGAACATATGTGGGCTTCCTTTCTTTTTGGTGGGGCTACGTGACCCATCACTCCCCCTCTGTGCCTTGAGGACTGAGGTGGGCTGCAGGGGACAATCTCACCTGTCTCTTAGGAACATAACAAGAGGAATGGGAAGGAGAAGATCTCCGCAACTCTCCATAGAGCTGTTCTTTGCTCATCTCCTGCATCCTCAGAAGATCCCTACCTCCCTGAACTCCTGATCTCTTGTCACTACTGCCTGTCCTGCCAGGAATGTAGCCCCTGGTGGTTGACAATGCAAGGCATGCAACACAGGGCTGTGAGGCCACCAGACTGGACTGCTGCCCTGTCTCCCATGTGGCAAGGTCGTTCCCATCTTCCCTAGCTCCTGCAGATGTAGACAATTTCCCCTCTGGTAGCCTCCTTTCTCTCCACACTACTCTTGGAATTAAATGCCATCTTCATCTTCACTTGTTCAAAACAGAGCTTCTGCATTCCCTCTCGCCATATCCCTCTCCTGCTTCCATGACTGGTAAATGGCACCTTCCTCTTCCCCCAGCCCAGGGAGCCTTTGATTCTCCCCTCTTCTTACCTCTCACATCCACAACACACCAGGATTCACTGCCCAGTGTCCATGATTACCTAACCATACTCTTCATGTCCCTCCTGTTGTGGCCTTCTGACTTGTCTCCCTGCTCCCACCCTTGCCTTTCCATCCCCATCCCTATCATCCTCACAATGCTGGGGAGAACATTAGGTCTCAGATCCCCTCTACTCCCTCAATGGCACCCTGTTCCACTCCTAATAAAATCATAGTCCCCGTCTGTAGTGCTCTGCCACATCTCGACCTTGGCTGCTGCCCCTCCTCCTGGCTTTCTAAGCTTCAAGAATACTGGTTTGCTTTCTATTGTGTAAACATGTCAGGCTCTTACTGTTTCCGCACTTATTACTGTGGCCTCTGCTCAAACCACCAATCTTCTCAGGGTTGAAACTGGCCCAGCTGAAATGTGCTAGTTCAGAGGAGCTCCCTTGGCCACCTCAGTTAAAACAGCATGTCCTTCTCTGGTGCTCTGTCTCACTGCACTGCTTAGTTTTTGTTATAACCTATATTACTTCCAGGAGTTCTTTAGGTCTGTGTTTATTGCTCTGTCCCATCCCATAGACTATAAATTGAATAATAGAATAGAACTTTCTGTCTTGTTTTCTGTAGCACTCCCTGATAGGGAGGCAAATGAGAAATGAGCAGACACTTCTATAACTGCAAATATGGTACATGCTTCATAAATGATGCTTGTATTTGAAGAACTTAAGTTTTTTTGTCTGAACTACTATATTGTCAAAACAGAACATTTGAAGGAAAAGCCTGGAAAAGGCGGGTAGCTAGCCCTGGATAACCCCCTTTAGTTCTCTTAGCAAAAGAATGTGGGCTGGGGAGATGGCTCAGTAAAATAAGCACTTCCCTGGCAAGCACAAGGGCCTGAGTTCAATCCCTAGTTCTGAAAAAAAAAAAAAGAAAAGAAAAGAGCTTTAATGCAGTCACACTCCTGCTCCCAAAGACCTCAGTTCTTTGCTTTTCCAGTTGCTAGCAAGCCTCTTAATTTCTTGGTACATCACCTTCATCTTTAGATAAGGGTGGGACAATCCCATTATCACATTGGACTTCTTTTTCCTTCCCGTGTATGCAAAGGGAGCAGTATTTGAGGGCAGTCTGCTTAACATCTTGGCATCCCGCTTTAGGACCAGGAGGGGAGCTATACTGCCATGGGCTCAGTAGTTTGAGGCACATGCAGAACTTCATTCCCCATGTGAGGGCCACACACAGACCCTTCCCAACACTGACCACTCAGCATAGAGAAATGGATCCTGGATCGCGTGTGTGTGTGTGTGTGTGTGTGTGTGTGTAAGTGTGTAACCAGGGATCAAACTCGGGACCTTGCACTGACCTTGCCAGTCAGGCACTTATGCTACTGAGCTATCTCCCTGGCCCAGATCCTGGATCTTCTACATTGAGTTCTTTCTAGTTGTCAGTTCATTTTTAAGCCCATTCGTTGAAGGCCTCTGGAACCAGATAGGATGTTTAAAGAAATTAAAGAAGGCCGGGGAAATGGCTCAGTGGAATAAGTACTTCCCCGGCAAACTCAAGGGCCTGAGTTCAGTTCCCAGTTCCACAAAAAAAAAAAAAAAAAAAAAGAAAAACAGAAAATTTCAAAAAGTTGGGAAAGAACTGCCTCTCATTTGGTGCCGCTCCCAACCCTGTTGCCATGTGTGCTTTTTCTTCCAGCCCTCCCACCCATCTCTCAGTCCATCTACCTTACACAGAGCCAGAAACTTCTTCCGAAGCTGAGCAGCCATGACCTCTGCTGAGGAGAAGACCTATAAGTTTATCCGCCACCATCATAGTGATTTTTTGACTGTTGATGTTCTGGAGATTCTTCCTTTCCTGCCCTGCCTGACAACAGGTGACCAGGTGAGCCAGGGAAGTGACAACCGTCACTGGTCTGGGGTCAAGGTCATGGAGTTTGTAGTGCAGCTCCAACCCAAGCCACGGCCAGCTTCCTCCTCTCCTTGTCTTGCTTCTTGTCCTTGCTGCTTCTCTACTTTTTTAGGTCAGGTGTGGTTCCGTGTTTTTTTCACCCTTGCTGACACCCTCTTGCGTTGTTTTTGTGTAGCACTAAAAATCGTGGAGCTGATGTCCTGTGAATTCTCAGCTCTGATTCATTTATTCACCGCTTAGTTCCAGGAAACTTCTCTTTCCTTCTTCTCTCTTGTCCTGGTCCTGCTCAGGTTTGATTCCATTTGTCATGGGACCCTCTCCTGGCAGGGAGCCCTGGGAGCCATATGTGATCTCGTTTCTTCCAGTCTTCCCACCTGTCTGGAAAAAACCTTGGGGACTCATAGGCTCGTCCCACTGGTACTTTTTGCCAGCCTCTGGGGCAAGCAAAGTGGCAGCGCCCCTCCCAGTTTTAGTAATTCTCAGCTCAGAGGACACTTGTGGGCCCATGGGTGCCTGTGGGCTCCTTGAGAGACCCAAAAGAGCCCTCTCCTTGGGTGTCTGAGAAGTGTTTTGCTTCCAGTGTGTGTTTCCACATAGATAGCATTAGCATGCAGGTCTGGAGCCTGCAGGGGTTGGGGAGGCTATGGGACTGCCTTGTCAGGTAGTTTATAGTAAACATTAGGTGTGGGTTTCATTCCTGCTGTTTGGTTGTCTCTGTGTGCATGTGCACATGTGTGCATGTGTGGTGTGGTGTGTGGTGTGCTGGGATCCATCCAGCCCAGGGCCTCGCACACACTAGACAGGCACTCTGCCACTGAGCTACACCCACAGGCCCTCTTGTGTTTTCACGTAAGAATTCAGGTCAATACGAAAACTGCAGCTGCTCCCATCTTGCTAGATGCTCCTCAGTGCTCACAGCCCTCTTTTCTCCATGGCTGCTTCTTTTCTTCTTTACCCCCTTTCCTGTGATGATTGTTATATACTGTTACCACCTCTGTTTAACCGAATCTTTGTGCTTTGGGGGCTATGTAAACCCAGGGCTGGGTGTGGTGGGGTACATTCTTGGTAGGCTGAGGCAGGTGGAATGCTGTGAGTTCAAGGCCAGGGTGGGCTACAAAGTAAGTTCAAGGCCAGTCTAAACTTCATACTGAAATCCTGTTTCAAAAAGACAAAATAAATAAACTCAAGGCTTTTCTTGGCTTAACTGGGTTGAAGTTTTTGCCCCAATGTAAAAGGATCTCTGCTACTTTGCTTCTGCTTAAGCCTCGGTTTTCTCATCAGGGGAAAGTGGTTATACCACAGCTTTAAATGAGATGATTCACAAGTATAGGATCCTGAGTTCAATCCCTGGTACTGCAAATAAAATAAAATAAAATAAATAAATAAATGAGATGATTCCTGCAAAACCAAAACAGATGGTGCAGGACCCAGTCACAGCTGTTTCCTGGGAGCTGCTTTTGTGTTGCTGACTGCTCTTCTTGACTCTATGGTTACCAATCCTGGCTTGTCTCAGTCCCTGCTCTGGCTTCAAGTGGCTGCCTTTATCTTTCAGCTTTCTTGGTGTACCCTGTGTAGTGGCCTCCTCCTCAGTGGGCAGGGGCTGGAGCTGAG
Source organism: Ctenomys sociabilis (assembly GCA_004027165.1). Taxonomy (NCBI): domain Eukaryota; kingdom Metazoa; phylum Chordata; class Mammalia; order Rodentia; family Ctenomyidae; genus Ctenomys; species Ctenomys sociabilis. The sequence continues at coordinate 51,253 of PVKA01008691.1, forward strand.
GCTGCCTGACTTGAGCAAGGTGGCTGTGTTGTCTTCCAGGATCGATTGCGTGCCTCTTACACACGCCTAGGGAACAGGGACACACTGTGGGACCTCTTCAACACCCTCCAGCGGCGGACAGGCTGGGTGGAGTCCTTCATCCAGGCACTGAGGCAGTGTGAGCTGTCTGAGCTCGCCGATCAAGTGAATTGTGTCTATCGGAGCTCCCAGCATGGTGGTGAGCTGCCTGCCCTGCCTTCTCCTGGACCCAGTCTGCTTCCCAGCTCTCTTATCCCACTCCCCTCCTGTCCTTTTTGTCATACTCCTTCCCATTGCTCTCAGTAGTGAACATACAGGGGGGAACATCCCAGTAGCTCATTAACAGCTGTGTCCTAATGGCCAAAGTTCTTAATTTCCCGGAGCCCCAGTCTCTTGCAGATCAGGCCTAACAGCAGCGTTTGTTTTTTGGGGCTGCAGGGGCAAACACCATGGGTGGCAGCTGCTCAGTGAGCACCTGGGACTTCCTCTCCAGCCTTGGCCACCCATTTTCTTTGTTTCTTGTCCCTTCTCCCCTACTCATTTCTCACCCCCTCTCCACTTGTCTGCCCTTCTTCATCTCCCCTTTTCCCGAAGACACCTGGTTATTCCTTATTCCTCTTACTGCATCTCCCCCTAGTCCCAGTCCCCAGAAGGGATTTGGTGGGGTGAGGTTAGAGGAAGAAACATCAAGCCAGCCCTATTGATAGCTCAGACTAGAGACCCCCTCTAGGGTTGTGGTCAGATCTGCAGCTTTGGGACATCCCAGGTTTGCTTTTTTCTGCTCCCTTCTTTCCTAGCTGGTCTTTTCATTTGTGGAGATTAACAGTGATCCTCCTCAAGGCAAATAGCTATAGTAACGGGTGTGTGGTGGCAGGGGCCAGTGAAGGATGGCAGCCATGAAGAGGAGAAAGCCTGGGAGCAGAGAAGGAGTGACTGTTGACACAGCTCATGTGCTAAGAAGCCTTGAGCCCCACCAGCTGCCTTTCCCCCTTTGCCACCTCTCCTGTCCTCTGCAGCCTTCCCATTCCTGATCCTTCTCTAGTCATTCTTGTCACTAGTAGATTCTAGTGACACATCAATTTTTGAGCTATAGTGGGAGCTAGGGGCCCCAGAGTTTCCTGTCACTGGGAACACCCTTGTTCCCCTCTTGATATCACTGTATCTCTCTTCTCCAGGCACTCCACCCCAAGTCCCAGGCCCAGTGCAGGCACCGAAAGTTCCTGCTAAGGTTCCAGCAGCCCGTCCGTCTGATGCACCCCACAGCATCCCCCACAATGGCTACCGAGAGGAGCCAAGGTACCCTCGGCCAGTCCAGGACACCCAGCCACCAAAGTCCCCCAGAGAGGTATGTCCTCACAGTCTACCTGGGGCCTCCTGCTTGTGTGTTTTTCCAGCCTACCTTCCAGAAGCCCTCTCTGCCCTCACAAGCCATGCCTAATCTCTGCAAAGATCCCTAATACCCCTCCATGGAGAGCTTCCAGACTTTGCCTTCAGCAGCTGGGAGGTCATGTTATCGAGGTCTTCTTGGTGGTCATATGAGATGTTGAGCTGGTGGAGGAACCTGGGGAGGGAGCAGGAGGCCATGGGGAGATGGTTGAGCTGGAAATATGAGTAAAGTATGGGAGAAAAGATGGCCAACTCTATTGAATGGGCCATGCAGTGTCCAGGAGGCCCTGAGCTAGACTGGCAACCATGTTCTGGATCTGGACAGAAACTCCTGAAGAAAGTGCTCTGTGTAGTGGAGAGAGAAAGAGAGAGACAGAGACAGACGACAGAGACGGCCCTATCCATAGGGCCAGAGAAGCTAAAGACTAGTGAAATATGGTTCCTTTTTTTAAAGTGCTGGGGAGGGAACCTAGAGCCTCATGCACACTAGGCAAGCACTCCTACCACTGAGCTATACCCCTAGCATCCTGGCCTGTGTTTTTCTGTGGACAGAAGGTGTTACAATGACCAGAAGCATGGGCTGTTTTGGTTCCTGGCTTCAGGCTGTGGCATGTAGAAGATAGCCCATGAACATCAGCTGCCCTTGGCCAGCTTTGGGGGTACAGCTGTCTCATTCACACTTTCTCTCTTTCAAGAGTTTAGAGCAGGCCCTACAGACGCCCAGTTCAGGGCCCACCCTGAGGAGGCCCAGTGGATCCTTGGAGCCGTCTTCTAAGCTGCCAGCCCTCAGCCCTCTGACCCCCAGCAGGCATCAGGAGCAGAACCCAGAACTGCGCAGCACCCGTGGTATGCACAGAATATGGTATTATAGGGTCTCTCTGACCTTTCAGGTGAGCCCTAAGGTGAGAGATCACCTGTAGGCCCCTTGGGTAGCAGGCAAGAGCCAAATAAAGGATGTTGGCTCAGGGAGCAGCCTGTTCCTTAGTGGGTATACCAGTTATATTTGCTATATAATAAGCAGTCCAAAAATATATTTTCTGTAGCTTTAAATCCATTATGTAGCTGACCCACGGATGACCCCGCTGGGCATTTCTAATTTTGCTGAGTCTCCTCATCCGTACCTACTCATACCTATGTTCTGCTTCTGCCCAATGGTTGGAGCACTTTCCTTTGCTTCTATAGACACCTCCTTCCCTCCCCTTCCTTCCCTTCCCTCCCCTCTCGTCCCTTCTCTTCCTCTCTCCTTCCCTCCCCTTCCCTTCTCCTTCCCTTCCCTTCCCCTTCCTGTATTTCTCCTTCCCACCCTTCCTTCCTTTTCCCTCTTCCTCCCTTTCTTGTCTGTTTTTGTGGTGCTGATTGAATCCAGGGAGCATTGAACATCTTACCCCTTCTTAAGATTTTATTTGGAGACTAAATTTCCTTGATTTCCCAGGCTGAGCTTGGACATGCAGTGTTCTTGCCTTAGCTTTCTGAGTAGCTGGGATTATGTAGTATGTGCCACCATGCCCAATGGGTCTCTCATTCTTTAGCTTGTATGAAGGCAGCTAGGCAGAGCTCTGAGTATTGAGTGTGTGTGTATGTGTGTGAGTGTGTGTGTGTGTGTGTGTGAGTGTGTGTGTGTGTGTGTGTGTGTGTGTGTGAGAGAGAGAGAGAGAGAGAGATCCTGAGGCATTGACTAAAAACTGGCAATGTGCTGCAGGCCAAAAAAAGTTATAAAGCCAACCTAGCTGAATATGGGGCTCAGGCCTGTAATCCCAGCACTTGGGAAGCTGAGACAGGAGAATTGGCATGAATTGAGCCTAACTTGGATTGCGCAGTGAATTCAAGGCCAACCTGAACTACTTAGCAAGACCTGGGCTCAAAAGAAAAAGCCAGTCCTGATTCAAGGAATAGGGAAGCCAGCTTTGACCTTAGATGGGAGGACCTGTGTGGTCACATTGCAGTGTGTGGTTGCTGCATAGGTGTGTGTTGCTGTGCACTGCTGTATAGGTGGGGAAGAGAATTAGGGCCATTCTGTATTCTGCCAGAGGGACCCTGTATGGATCAGCCAGGGCCTAGAGGACAGGAAAAGACAGTACCGGGCTGGGCCAGCTGTCGGCAGGGAGCCTTAGGTACTACTGTGCCCCAAAGGGTTTTCTAGTTCCCAGCAAATCAGCGCAATGCCTCATCCTCCGGACTGCAGCCTTTAGCAGCCAGTAGTCTGGCCCCACCCAATCTTGGTGCTCCCTTAGAGTTAGGAGCTGCCAGGCTGGCATGCAGCTCCTCTGCTTTCCAGGCTGAGTTTCAGCTGACCCTGGTGCTGGCCCTCAGGTCCCTGGGACAGCCAGAGGCACAAGAACAGTTACCGTTAAAGGAGGGAGAAGCTAACGTAGCCCGCGTTCCTGCCCTTGCCCCCTCCACACAGACCTGTTTGCGCTTTGTGAGTGAGCCTGCCCTGGAATGCCTTTCAAGGGGTCCTCCTGGGGGCTGTGGAGGCAAAAGGCGCTGTAATTTCAACACTTTCTCGGACATCTCTTGACTTGTGTTAGCTTTGAGGCCTTGTGTGTACACATTTGGTTTCATGGAGAATCCTGGTGTGTCCACCATTATGCTCTGTTGCCACCAGCTGCTCTGTGCTTTCCTGGATCAGGCTCTTCCTGGGGATGTATTTGTCCTCACCTTTGAGGGCTGGCTAGCCAGGGTTCCACTTGATGTGAGTTGCTCTGCTTGCGTCACCCTGCTGTCCCCTACTCTAAACCAGGATTGCTCCTACTCAGGGAGGCAAGGGCACTGCAGTGAGAGGAAGGATTAGGATTCCCAGGCTAATGGAGAAATAGAACAAGAAACAGGAGCCGACAGTGTGTCCTGGGGAGGAAAAGAAAAAAGCAGGCAGTAATTAATAATGACCAACCTCTTGGGTGTTGTTAGAAGGTAGGGTCCTTATCACACTTGTGACAGGACAAACTTGGGCCTATAGGTTGAGGACAGAGGGCAGTTATGGAGTGTTCAGGGCTACAGCAGAGACTGGAGTTTCCTCTGTGGGCAGGAAATTTGGAGATTTGGATGCAGTAGGGGGGTGTGACCTGGGGCAGAGGGTCCCTGAGGTAGCAGTCCTTTGGATTGTGTTTCTGTCTTTTACACCTGCAGGTCCAGTCTCCAGCCCCACATCACTCCGAGGGCCTGTCTCTCCAACTGTCTCCTTCCAGCCCTTGGACCGTTCCACCCCCAGAGCTAGCCGCTTGCCTGGCCCCTCAGTGTCAGACAAGTCTGTCAGCCCCTCCTCCTCCCTCTGTTCTTCCACCAGCCTGCCTTCTGCAGATGATGCTGGTAACCAGGCCAGGGCCTCCATCTGTCCCAGTGAGGTGCCCACAGAAGTACCCACCACCTCTGTCACTACCAGCTCAGTGCCTTCTTCCATCACCCTGGAGCCTGTGAGCACTGTGACCTCCCAAGTGCCTCCCAGCCCAGCACCTGTCAGCACTGTGCTCTCCACGGTGCCCACCAGCTCAGAATCCCTCAGTGCTAAGGTGCCCATCAGCCCAGCATCATCCACACTGCCTGCCAACCCAACACTGTCTGGCATGACACCATCCAAAGTGCCTGCAGGCATGGTGTCCCCCGAGGCACTGGCCAACACTGTGCCATCCAACAGGAGCGGCAGCACAGAAAAGGTGAGTCCTTGCCACAGACCACTGATGTCTTCCTGGAGGAGCCAAGTCCTTGAGGTCCTGGAACGCCTGTGGGCACTTAGGTTCTCAGGCCCAGGCTGAATGTGCCTACAGTGAGTCCGTGGCCTTATGGTAGTGAGGGGGAAGAAGGCTGCTCTGGAAGAGGCCATCAGAGGTATAATCCCCTCTTCCCTTGGAGTGCTGACAATGGGTTGGGTCCCCAAGAGGGTGATCTTGGGCATTGTGGGCTAAGAACTGAGGAGCTGAGCTGCTACTTCATGCCCTGACCTAGGAACAGGGCCACCCCAGCCAGGCTGCTCTCCCTGCCTTCTACAGACCTTTTCTGTACTCTGCTTTATTTCTTAGGAGACGCCAGAGACGCCAGCACCCACAGTCACTGTTGGAGGCAGCTCACCCTGGCCAAACAGCAGCTCTAGGAGCCTGTCCTTTCCATCAGAAATGAGCAAGCCTGGCCAGCTGGAGTCCCGGCCGGACAACCAGCCGTGCTCCGTCTGTACTGCAGACCTTGCCATCAGCCCCTGCAGCTCGCTGGCCTCAGAGCCCAGCCATGGCCCAGAGGAGAATGAGTACAAGTCCTTTGGGATGCATGTGGCTGAGGACCCCAGCATCAGCATCATGGCTGGCAACCCCGGGCCACACCCTGTCTCGGAATGCCGGGAAGAGCATGAGGAGGAGACCAAGACCAGCTGGTCAGCACCCTGGGCTCCCTGGCTTGGTGCAGCTGCCGCAAGTGCACTCTTGGCTGTGCTTCTGGCAGTACTGTACCGGCGGCGCCCACTCCAGTGAAGCCTTGGCTTTCTGCACCCGGGCACCCACCTGTGCCTCACCATGCATTTGTTATAGTGTACCTTTTCCAGGCTGACAGGCTAGGTCAGAAGGGAGCTCAGGGCCTGTGTGCTAGTGGGAGGCCGTGCTCTGGCTTCCCTAAACCCTGGGGGCAGCTTTTCCATCCTAGTTTGTGCTGTTTGCTGTGAAGCTCTGGGAAGGCCTCTAGAGTTTCAAACCTCGCCCACCTGAGAGTGAGTGAGGGTTGTGACCCCATATGTCCCTGTGTTTTCCCTGACCAGGCCTCATCCCTGTTTGCACAAGCCTGCAGATCAGGAGGGGCCACTGGAGAGCACTGAGGGCTGGCAGCTTTCCCTTCCCCTGCCAGGCCCCAAGGCTCAGTTGCAGATGTGTGGACTGGGGACCCTGTGAGACCTTGCTGCTATCCACAGCAACCCAGGCTGATGCTGTGACAGTGGAGCTGGGGAGCACCCAGGTGTCATGGCTCCAGGGAGCCAGCTAATTTGGGTCTCCTACCCCTCTTGTCCCTCTCCACTGCCAGTCAACCCTGGAGGGAGGTCCTGGGGTTCATGTGGGCTTGGGATACAGAGGCAGCTGCCAGGCCCAAAGAAGACCACCAGAGGCCTCCTCACCACTGCCAGCCACTTCACCCCCTCCCTCTTTCTCTCCCCTGGTCACCATTCTCTTTGGCTTCCTGTATGGGTTTAGGATAGGAACACCAAGTAGGCAGAGCTTGGGCCAGGTTTAAATTCAAGGTCATCTTTTTTGGGTTGTGTGGCAGTGGCATGCTTAGACTTGCCGGTCTTGTGTTCCCATGTGGACAAAGTCTCCAGCTCTTCCTTCACTGGGTTCTTCCGAGACAGGCACACTGGTGTTCGGCCAGTGTCTGGCTCAGAGGCTTGACCACCAAGCACTCCCCCTCCTCCTCTGGCCCCGCCTGGGCTTCAGTAGCAGTACACTGTGATAAAGGTACATTGTGCAGTGAGACAGCTCAGCCTGCGTCCTGCTGTGCCTCTCACTAGCTCTGTGATCTCTGGCAAGGTCTTAACCACTGAGTGCCTCACTTCTCTCATGTGTTAAATAGGGAGATTATCTCCTAGTAGAGATCAAGATTAAATGAATTTATCTATGTAAGTCTTAGAATGAGTCTTGGCATTTACTAAGGATTGTTTATACCCTTGCTTGTTGCTGTCAGTATTAAATGCTGAGGACAAGAGCCCTCAGCTACAGGTAAGCCAATACCCTTCTGCCCTCTCCACCTGCTGTTCGCTCCTCACTCCATCTCATGCCCGGGGGAGTGTTGGAAGGGAGGCATGCCCCGGGACAGCAGTGCAGAACTGGTGAGGGTGCTACCCCCACCTCCCTGTGTGGGATGACTAGCTACATGTACAGCAGAAATGCACTGGGACACAGTAGGAGTGCCCTCGTGGGTTCTTTTTAGGTGGACTTTGCTGGACAGGGTGTAGGCACAGGAGCTGTCTCTACCTCTGGGCTTTGAAACAGAACTAAAGCCCTTGATGATGTCAGGGGTGAGCTCCAGACAGCTTTTCCTTGCACTGTGCTAAGGGACTTCAGGGTCCTAATGACCTTTTTAGGAACAACTTGTAACCTGAGTCCTCATGCTGTCTGCACTACTTCCCATCATCCTTGCCCTGAAGCAGCCCCTTGCATCCTGTACCCTGTGGCAGGTACTCTGCTAGCCAGGTGAGCAAGCAACTCCTGTGCAGGTGTTAGTTTTACTGTACCACCCTCTCAGGTAGGCACATTTGAAAAAAATGTACCTCAAGAAGCCAATAAGCATCTCCAAAGAGTCTCCCAAATTGTGGGATTTCCCTGGGGACAGTACCTTGGGTGGGGTATAGGGAGCCTTGAGGACCTCCCAGTGTTTTCAAATTATGGCATCAAGAATCCCTGACTACCCTGCACTTGACAGCAGCCCATTTCAGCTGTTACTAACTGGAAAGCCTCTCAAATGCCTCCCTCAAGGAGGGATGTGAATTGACCAGCATCAGGTCTCAGGAGACCTGTATTTGGATGTGGCTTGCCCCTCGGGGAAAGTTGGCACAGGAGGGAATCAGGCTGGGTATGTTCACAGCCATGGCTTGGATGGCTGGAGGCCGGTGCTCAAGGGAGGGAGGGGAAGCCTCCCCTTGTCGGGGCCACACCTATCTGGGCCTGGAGTACGCACACTGGGGGGGCTTTGCCCTCCTAAGCCACCTTCTCTCTCTGGCAGAAGCGTTTCACTCAAGGAAAAGCTGCTGCTTCTGCCTCCCTGGGAAGCACCCATGGACTCTGCTTTGACCAGGTGAAGCTAGAACATGCTGTTTCTTCATCCCCCAGACCTTGGTGGTTGTCCTTGGGTTTGGGGAGCTTCTCAGTCAAAGGTGAGACACTTCACTTGCCAGCCCTCCAGGCACTAATACCTCTTAAAAATATGTAATATAGACCGCTTTCAGACAAAGGCAGATTACAACAGTCCTATGCCCATCGCCTCACCACGGTCAGCCTGGCCATCATGCTTACCCTTACCTGCTCTGGCTTTTTTCTACAAAGGTTCTTGGTAGAAGTCAGAATGTGAAGGGTTTGGAAAGCCAAAGGGGTAAATGTTGGGTGGGAGGATTTTGTGCCTAAGGCCCTTTGTCCTCTCTTGGGGTCATAGTGAATAACAAGGCATCTTGGCCTCTGTGAGTGACATCCTTCTTAAACTGATATTAACTTTTGGTGGCTGCAACAAAATACTCAAGAAAACCCACCTGGAAGAGAAAAGCTGCATTATGGTTCATGGTTTCAGTCTTGTTTTCAGGCCTGTGGGGAGGCAGAACGGAGGGAGGAAGGGAGAGAATGGAATCTACCCTTTGAGGCTGTGCAACCCCAGCAACCTACTTCTGGGCCCTGTCTCCTGAAGCTCCCCAGCCTGCTGCCACTTCTCTGCATATGCCATTTGGTTATAAATCCAGCAACATGTTAATCATTTGGTGACATTCCAGCCCTCTTTTTTTTTTTTTTTTTTTTTTTTCAGAACTGGGGATTGAACTCAGGCCCTTGTGCTTGCCAGGGAAGCGCTTATTCCACTGAGCCATCTCCCTGGCCCCCATTCCAGTCCTCTTGATCCAGCTGTCCCAAAGCTCCACCTCTTAGCATCGCTGCCTTGGGGCCCAAGCCTTCAACGTAGGAGCTTTTGGGGAACATTTCAGATCCAAGCCGGCACTGGACCCCATCTCAGGAAAAGGGGACCACAAAAGTCCTTACACTGTCCAGCTCCTGGGAGGTGCTTGCGATTGCTCCTGTCCCAGAGGTGACAATCCACAATGGGTGTGCCCCATTGCATCAGCAGTTTCCTGAGACCCTAGCAGCAGGTCGAAGTTCCTGTGCTGGGAAAGGTTCACACTCTGCAATGTTTCTTCCTTTTGTCTCCTAGGAATGGAGCCATTCAGGCCTTGAAGTCCACACTTAATACAAATAAGTGCTGGTGCTGTGACCTCCCACCCCAGCCTTGAATGTAGATGCTGGGCTCTTGATCCAACGCATGTGTGCTGGGGTTGGTTTCTCCCTGTGGAGGACAGCCACCTCTCACCTGTGTTTCCCTTCCTGTTATTTCTCTTTCAATGCTGCAAAATCCATTCCTCATTCTGTTGCTGCTGCTGACATCACCAACAGTAATAATAGCGGGTGTGGTGGTCCACACCTGTAAGCCTAGCATTCAGAAGGCTGAGTCAGGAGAATCACCTTGGGGTGGAAGCCAGCCTGGGATACATAATGAATTTGAGGGGAGTCTAAACTACATAGCAAGGTCATTTCAAAAACAAAACAATAACAATACAAAAAACTCCCCAAATCCCAATAATAATAAAGAGCAGCACCTACCCCATACCTTAACTATGTGCCAGTATCAAGTGTTCAACATATATTCACTCATTTAATCTTCAAAATGCTGAAGGAAGTTGCCAAGAAGGGAGCCCCGGGCGGGAACTCCGCAGCGTCCTGGTCTGAGTGAGTGCGAGGAATGTCGGGCCTGCTGGGAGGCAGGAGGGACATGTGTGGCCCCTCGAGTCTCACGATTACTGTCACCACCAGCGGCCAGGAAGACGGGTGTTGGGAGCAATAAAGGGCGAAGCGCCTCAGGGCTGGAGACCCTCGGTAGGGGCGCCCTGGAGCAGCCGCTCAGGCCCGGCCGGTGCCCGGTGCCTCGGTGCCCGGGCGGGCTGCAGTGGGTCTGTGGTGGTCTTGCAGACTGAGAGGGGAGACATGTCTCCTTTAATTGGTGAAGCCATGTCCTTTAGAGGGTAGGCTAAGCCCTCTTACTTTTTCAGTCTTTGTCCTCTGCCTGTTTGGCCCCAGGCTTGGGTATCATCTTGGAATTATACGTGGAATGGAATAAGTCCCAGTCCCTGGCCAAAGGACAGAAAAGGGATGCTGCTCAGAAACAGAAGAAACTGGAGAGATCACAGAGAGGGAGGAGCTCTGGAAGTCACGTGTAGGTTATGAGCCCGTGGGCTTCCTCTGAGCCGCTTGTGTATGGATCTGATCCCAAGGAGCACACCAAGGGCCCTGCAGAGGGCACCGAGAGGCTGACCACTGGCCAGGGCTCAGGCAGCCACTGAATGGGCACAGGCAGGACAGAGACTTGGGAAACAGGAAAGCAGGGAACAGCCAGGGGAGGTGCATTGAAACCTGCGCATAACCAGAACAGAACATTCTCCGTAGTACTTAAACAAATGCATAATATATGTAAAATGTTCCATGTAGAATCCAAAAGTACTGTTTACAAATCAAACGAATGGAAACCCAGAATTCCAGTTCACCAGAGAAAGGACAACAGATACTACCATCAATATGATATAGATGGTTGGAATTATCTCACAAAAACTTTAAAGCAGCTATTATATAAGTACTGTGCACTAACCTGTCTGGACACCGGTGGTACTGAAATAGGCATTATAAAATGCTCCAGAAAATAAAACTGGCCATTCTGAAAAGAAATGGAAAGGTGGAAGGTGTCAACAAAGAAATAGGAAATGGAAGTAAGGAATGAAAAACCCAACAGCCAGGAGATTTGCGGAGTGAGCTTAGAGGGAGAGTGGGGAGGAATGAATCGGAAGGTGGACAGAAATCATCTGATGTGAACAACAAAGAAAGGAAATGCTAAGCCAAGCCCTGGAGCCCTGTGCGGTGACACCAGAATATCCAAAACAAAAAATCACTGGAATGTCAAAAGGAGAGAAAAAAGAGGAGTGTAGAAAAAAGTATTAGAATAAATGTTAGCTCTTTCTCAGTTTTAAGGAAAGTTATCACCCTGTGGACCTGTGAATCTCAGCAAGCCCCAGCATTATAAACTCAAAGCCCCCTGTGATAAATTCAAACTGTCAAAAACTAACGACCAAGCAAACAGACAAAAAGGAGAAATCTCAAAAATCAGTCAGAGATCAGTAATGCATAACACATAGAGCAACAGCAATTGAAATCACTGTGGTCTTAATAGAAACAATGGAAGCTGGAAGAAGTACTGAGATTTTTAAGTGCTCACAGGAAAGAACTGTCAGTCCCCTTCCATGTCTTGAGAAAGTAGCCTTCAGGAATGAAGAGGGCATAAGGTTTCTCATGTGGAAGGAAATGAATCTATTTCCAGATTTCTGAGAGACTTGTTAAAGTTTTTCATTTGGGGATAACACTAGAATTTGGAAGATCAGTAATGAAGGAAATACAAAATAAATGGAAAATACTGTATGTAAAAAAAAAATAATAATCTTCAAATGATCCTATGGGCCCAGTTAACAGCTGGTTTACAGGACTGGGAGGAGGATGGAACAGAGGAGGCAATGGCCCCTGGTCCCCAGAGCTGGATGCTTTTATGTCCGTAAACCTCAGCTGACCTACTGTCAGGTAGGTATTTTTGCTGCTGAGCTATATCCACAGCTCTCAACCTAGTGTCTGGAGCCAGGAACCCCATTTAAAATGAAAATTTCACATCGACTCATCCCTGCCCAGTATGGTAAGATCTGTCACCTGCTACTATAGTGTAACACTCTATAATTACCATAGTCTCAGGGATGTCATAACTTTAGATAGGGTTATGGTCATCGTGTGTTCACCCAGGCTCAAAGCTCAGAGGCTAAATGAGGTGAGGCAGTGGCCACAAGCCCAGAACAGCAGTCCAAGGCCAAAGAGGAGAAAGACAAGGGACATAATCATGCAGGGGGTGGGGGGTGGGGGTTGTCCACACTGTGTGATGCAGGGAAATAGACTTTCAAATCATTCTTTCATATAATTGTATAACAAATATTTATTTTGTATACTGTGTGCCAAACATTGAACTAGGTATTGGTGATGAAATAATAAACCAAAGACCCAGTGCTAAGAGACCTCCTACCAGCCACTGTCTCCTGTATGGTGGTCTACCCAAGTGCCCCTGAGTCAGGGGCAGACAGGAAGAAGGAAGGACAAGTGGTATTTTGATCAATTATGCATCATTAGCAATTATAATGATCTGGAGGTGGTATCATAATTTAGATCCTATAAGGAATATGACCAAATGTTGATGAAAATGTAAAGCAACTGAAAAATCTAAGTTTGGAGGAAGAAAGTTGGTGCTGCAGCGTGAATGTATGTCACTCCTGCCGCTCCCCCAATTGCTACCTGGAAAGCTAACTCCAGGTGATGGTATTAGAAGGTGGGGCCTTAGATCCATTAGATCTTGGAGGCAGAGCACTCACTACTGATGCTCAGGAAGAGGACTTCAGAGCTTGCCATGTGCTAAATGTGTTTGAAACCAGAGGGTGGATTTTCTTGTTTGTTTGTTTGTACAGGGTCTCACTACATAATTCAGTGATCCTTCTGTTTTCAACCTCTCCAGCACTGGGATTACAGGTGTGTGCCACCATGCCCAGACTCTGTCGCCAACTCAGCACACCTGGGGGCAGGGACGGCACTGCATGGGGTATTAGGGATAGAACCCCTGTCTCTGCACTTGCCTAAGCAGGTGCTTAGTCCATTGAGCTAACTTGCTGGCCCTACGAGGGTGTATTTTGAAGGTTGTTAATGGCAATGTGCCCTTTACTTGGAACACTGACTTTACTTTTCAAATATATTTTAGCCGGGTGTGGTGGCGCATGTCTATAATCCCAGCACTGGGGAGGCTGAGGCAGGAGGATTGTTGTGAGTTCGAGACCAGCCTGAGCTACAAAGTGAGCTTAAGGCCAGCCTGAATTGTATAGTGAGACCCTGTCTCAAAAAGATGATAAACACATAAATAAAATATATTTTAAAATTTAAACATTTACAGTATACATATTTTGATCATACTATGCATCTCTGAAGCAGAAAACTAGGTGCTGCCTTGATTTTGGACTTCTCAGCCTCCAGAACTGTGAAAATTTACACTTCTCTCCTTTCTTTCCTTTCTCCCCTCTGTCTCTCTGTCTGTCTCTCATGATACTGGGACTTAATTATGCTAGGCAAGCACTCTACCACTGAGCTATGGCCTCAGTGTCCTTACTCTGGGGACAGTGTCTTATAAAGTTGCCCAGGCTGGGCTCAAACTTGTGATCCTTTCTGCCTTAGCCTGTGGAGTAGCTGGAATTACAGCAGTGCACTACCATCTCTGGCATAAGAAATAAATCTCGGTTGTTTATAAGTCTAAGGTATTTTATTACAGAAGTTCAAATGAACAATTGTTGTGACCCTGTTGGAAAACTGGCAGTAGCCTAAAATCCTAATCTATGACCCAACAAGTCCACTCTAGGGTATGCTTACTGCAGAAACAAGAGCATACAGTCTCTCCACCAAGGTGTGTATGAGAATTCTTCTAATCACTCTACTACCCCCAATTGCCCAAGCTGTAAATAAGCCAGATATCTATCCCCAGTAAAGTTATGATAAAGTCACACCATAGAAGACTAGTGTAAAGCCATGGATATGAATAAGAATATTGTTATACACAACAACATTGATAACTACCCCACAAATGACATTGAGCAGGGGTCTGTACACATGAGTAAGGGTACTCATGAGTAAATTACAGAAATAAGCAAAACTGATCTTTGGTATTAAAAGTCTTGAGATGGGTAGCTCTGGGAGGGTCTAGGGCACTCAGGTGCTGGTCTACCCCCTGATCTACATGCTGATTGCATGAGTGTGTTCAGTTTGTGTCCAGCCCTGTTAGACATGTGGAAGTAAATGAAGCCCATCCAGATGAGAGCAATAGAAGGGTCATTTAGTCAGAGCTTAAGCGACAGTTGACCACCATTACTTGCACTTGGCAGGGACCCAAAGACAGACTGGGGAACTGTCTAGTAGAAAAGAAGTCTAGCATTTTCCTTCCAGTAAACTCACTCCAAAATTCCTAAGACACAAACCTGTCAATTGGGCCCTTGCCTTTCACCTGGAGAATGGATGTATATGTTTCTTCAGATGTGATACAGCTTGCAAATTCCAGACTTCCATGCACCCCTCAAAGCACATAAACAAAGCTGGATATGCTGGTACACACCTGTAATCCCAATATTCTGGGAAGCTGAGGCAGGCGGACTCATACTTTTGAGCTCAGCTTGGGCCACTAAGCGACTTAATGAGATCTTTTCTCAAAATAGAAAAGTAATTTTTAAAAACAGATGAGGGATGTAGCACAGTGTGCAGGTCCTGGATTTAAATCTCCAGTGATGGGGAAAAGAAAGACCTACCCTGATGATGCTGGGTTCATTGCCTCAGCCGCATCACTAGGGGATACGCGCTAGAACGGCACAGACTCAACAGGAAGTGGGGAGTGATGAGAGGTGGACATGGGCAGAATAACATGGTTGGAGGCAGGAAAAGTGAAGGGGAATGCCCTGGATTCTAATCCTGTGTCCACAGCCAGTCCTCCATCCCTCACCCCATCTTGGTTGGACAAGATGATGTCAAATCCTTGCTCCTCCTGTGCTCAGCCCTGAGCCCTTGGGTGTCCTTGATCTGCTGCAGACAGCACCTACTTCCTCCTCATCCACCCTCTTTCCCATCGCAGGTGGCATTGCCACACCATCTGAGTCACTGATCTCCTAGCAATCAGAAGCTGTCTTCTGTCTAATCAAGTTGCTTGTACTTAACACAAGAAAAAAGAAAGAGAAGACCTTTCATTAGCATATACAGCTGGAAATTAGCTTCTTGAAGGAGGCCTACCACAAGGAACCAGGGAAGACAGAAATGGGTAATTGCTACAAGAATTACTTTTTTCCTACTTGCTGTCACAATGATGTCCTCAAAATTATGAGCCCATGGACACTTGTTTGTGTACAGTAATTCTGCTATTATTGCTTCTAAAATCAGGGATCCTTTGTTCAACCCAAAGTTATGAGGTCTACACTGATCTGGTGCCAACTTCTAGAGGGGCTGCTGCAGTGAACAGAAACAGAACTCTCCAGGTGGGGTGCTGTGTGGTACCTCATTCCCTTTTCTTTGTCACCTTCCAGGTGGCCCAGTGGCTTCTTTCCTTAACACCCATCCCAGACCAAATCAATTTCCTTATCCTAAATTTTTCCTTATAATCCAGTCTCTTTGAAGCCATTTAATTACACGAATAAATAAATAAGATTCCAAACAATACAGTCTTGCACCAAGACACAAGAACTCATGGAGATCCTCCTATAAAGCAGATTTTGATTGGCCCAAGACCCTGTATATTTAAGGAGCATTTTTTGAGTAAAGATAAGGAACATTGATTAAAAATGTACTCTCCTACAATTTTTTTGCCTACTTTTTTTCCCCACCAGTACTGAAGTGTGAATTCAGAGGATGCTGAGTTACTACCCCAGGCTTAAGAAAGAATTGTTTTTTTTTTTTTTTTTTTTTTTTTTTTGAGACAGTATCTCACTATGTAGTTCAGGCTAGCACTGAACTTCCTATGTAGCCCAGGTTGGCCTTGGACTCATGGCAATCCTCTGGAGTGTGGAACTACAGATACTTGTCACCTCCCTCAGCAAAAGTTTTTATTTTGTGACAGGGTCTTGATAAATGAACTAGACTAGCTTTGAATTTGTGAACTCCTGTGTCAGCTTCCCAAGTAGCTTAAATTGCAGATGTTCACTATGACACTCAACAAACTATCCTGTTTTAGTTTTTTTTTTTTTTTAATGTGCATCACAATTTTATGCCTTTTGCTATGTCTTTTTCTGAAGTTCTGTGGCTTTGACCTAATCTTACTCTTGGGTTGGGACTGGAGGCTTTTTCTGAGGTCATAGCAGCAGGGTACAAGATCCCTGGCCTCCTATCCAGCTATGTGGCATCTCTTATAGCATTGTTATCAAGTTTAATAGGTCTTTGTTGAACTGACTTTGGATCATACCACAATGCAAAATATTTGGTCACTGCTTCAGTTGGACAAGGGCCCTTTGTTCTGGATTTTTTTTCACCATGTGCAGGATGAGTCACCAAATTACAGATGAAAGGAACACATCAAAAGCAGAGCTACAGTTCTGCACACTGCTATTCCAGATGATTGGCCAATGGACCCTGCCAGCTGTTGTCATTATGAATCAGTTAATCAACACTTTCTCATAATCATCTAACAATGCACCTAATGCTATCTGTAAGAAGGTTGCATCAGTCAGTTTTTGCATCAGAAGTTTTCATCACTCTAATACCTGAGGCTCCTAATTTATGCAATAAAGAAATAAAAGAAAAACTTTTTGGGGAGCCAGGGAGATAGCCTAATAGAATAAGTGCTTGCCTGACAAGTGCAAGAGCCTAAGTTCAATCCCCAGTTCCACCAAAAAAAAAAAAAAAAAAAAAGAAAGAACACTTTTTCTTTAATGTAAGGAACTTAAGAAATTTATTTATTTTTTAATGTATTTGGTTGTTACAGGGTTTCACTGCGCAGCTGGGGCTCATTGTGATCCTCCTGTTCTCCTGTTTTTCAGGCTCCCCAGTGCTGGGATTACAGGTACCACTATGTGTGGACTCTGTGGGTGGGGCTGGTGTGGCATGTGTTGCTAGGTCCATCCCTGTGCTTGCCTAAGGTTGCCTAAGCAGGGGTTTAGTCTGCTGAGCTATCTCACCGGCCCCAAGATATTTATGTTAACAAATGTAATTAATTTAACTTAAATCCGTGAGACCTGCCAGAACTGTATTTGGTTCAGGAAAGACAGAAGCAGGTGCGACAGAGAGAGCTAGCAAAGCGCCTCTCTTCTCGGTTTGCTCTCCATCTGCTCACACTTAGGCCGTCCTGTAGACCAGCCTTTCCTGTCCATGTCCATGAGGGATGTAGCCTCTTGCTTTGAGGGATGATCCCTATTGCAGGGCCCTAGGGATATGAAGTGAAAACACGGTTATGGGAGCCTGATCTATGTTCTGTTGAGGTGGAAGAATTTTTGGAGAAGTGAGAATAGTTGAGTTGGGCAGATAACAGATTGACCATTATTGCTTGGGGTGGTGGCAAAGGCTTGGAACCCCAGCACTTGGGGGCTGAGACTGGAGTCACTGTGTGTGCGTCCGAGGCCGGCTAGGGCTACAAAGTAAGTTCAAGAGCTGCCTATACTGCATAGCAAGACTCTTTCAAAAAACAAAATGAAACAAAATTTTTAAGGGATTCTAAAATACCATTGTCATTGTAATAATTGGTATGTGTGTATGTGCATGCGTGTTTACTCTGTGAAAGGTCCGATGGGGTGTAAAGATGCAAACTCTTATTCTAATAGTTTTCATAATCTAATTAAACTATAAAAGGTACAATAAGACTTTAAGAAACACATGATAAATGCCACTAACATATTAAAAGATCAGAAGTTCAGAGCTAATGGTGGTAATCAGTGTTTGTGAGGATGAGGTATTTGGCTATGACATGGATATTTGGTTGAATTGGCTGTTTTGTTTTGTTTTGAGACAGGACTGATGGGTCTGCCCCCCATGCACCGGTCCACCGGGTCATCATTGCTGTGAGACAGCAGGGCACAGGAATCCCAGAACCATGAGCTGCTCCTACATGGTCTTCCGTTCCCTCTCTCCGAATGACCGGAACTTCCTTTTTTGTTTTTTGAGCGTGCCAACTCTCCCTAGTTAGCGCCTGTTACACCCCTGCATCACCCATGTAAACTCCACCCCTGGACCACCTCCAGGGTCACCGTCTTCTTTTCTGGCGACCCTCCGGCGCCCGGCAATAAAGAACTTCTTTACTTTCACCCACTTCTTTTTCACACTAGAGGAAAAAAACCTTACAAGAATCTCACTACGTAGTCCAGGCTGAGGCTGGCTTTGAACTGGCAATGTAGGGCTGGCTGCTCTGGAATTTAAGATCATTCTGCCCTAGCTCCCAAGTGCTGGGATGACAAGCATGTGTGAGCCACCACACAAGGTTCAGTTGGGTACTGAGAAGCACAAGTGCTCTAGGAAGCAATTCCATGCAGATGAATGGTCCGAGGCTTATTGCTGGGTAAGGGCAAAACCTAGCTGGAGAGGTGAGAGATGTTCTTTGTTAGAACATGTTAGGCAAGCATATGGGAAATAATGAAGAAAAGTGGGAGAATGCTAAATGGGTGGGATTCCTTGGCTGTTAACTTCTTCGAACTTTGAAGGTAAAGAACAAAACAGAGGTGGGATTATAAACAGGATAGTCTTTAATACAATGAGCTTGGGAGCTTGGGGAGGAGGGGGCCTAGGAAGAGCAACAAAAATAAAATACTGATCAGAGTTTCGCTGTGTGATAGTATACTGGACACACATGGCTACTGAGTACTTCAGTGTGACTAATGCTGCATGTGGAAATATTTTGGATATAGTGGATTAAATAAAATATTAAAATTAATGTTTCTCAAGTGTGGCTACAGAAATTTTTAAAGTTATACATATGGTTTGCATTATATTTCTTTTGAACAGTATAGTGCTGGGTTCAAGTAAACAGGAGAGCCAGGTGTGGTGGCACACATCTGTAATCCCAGCACTCGGGAGGCTGAGGCAGGAGGATCATGGTGAGTTTGAATCCAGTCTGGACTACACAGTGAGTTCAAGACCAGTTGGAACTACATAGCAAGACACTGTCTTAAAAGAAAAAGATACAAAAATCAAATAAATAAAAGAAAGAGTCAAGTTAGAGGAACAAAAAGGATACCACTACTAAAAGTAAGGAAAGTGGAGCGTGTAAGGAAAATGAGGACCAACTTATTTTCATTAGTGTCTTGCTTTTTGATGCTTTTTCTTTCTTGCAGTGCTAGTGATTTTTTCAAGTATGCTAGGCAAGCACTCTCCTTATGCATTTGATGCCTAGCTCTTATTTTTAAAAGACAAATGTTTCTACAAAAAGATTTATTTGGAAGTGAAAATAATACCAACCATAAAGCTTTGAAAATGGAACAAGTTTTTATTGTGTTTAAGCGTCACAGTCAAGTGCATTTATTTATTTATTTATTTATTTATTTATTTATTTATTTATTTATTTTGGTGGAACTGGGGATTGAATTCAGGCCCTTGCGCTTGCCAGGGAAGCACTTATTCCACTGAGCCACCTTTCCGGCCCCAAGTGCTTTTAAGTAATTAATTATTTAATGGATTTGGTTGTTATAGGTCTTACTACACAGCTCAGACTAGTGGTAATCCTCCTGCTTTCAGCCCCCCACAGCGCTGGGATTACAAGTGTGCACCACTACGCCCTCCCAGATTCTGGCTGGCTCAGCCGACTGTGTATCATGTGGTGCCTAGGGTCGAAAATGTGCCCCTGAGTTTGCCTATGCAGGTGCTTTAGTCCACTGAATTATCTCATCAGCCCCCTTGTTTTATTTTTGTGTAGTTTAGGCTGGCTGTGAACTTTTATCTCAAAAAGCAACCAAAACCAGCACACACACACGCATACACACACAAAGTTGCATTGGACTCTACCTGTATTTATTTCTCAAATTTATTGTTCTGTGTTTGTTGTTGTTGTGTTTTGTATTGTATTTAGTATAGGGTCTACAGAGTCTCACTACACAAGTTGGACTCGTAGTGATCCTCCTATTTTCAGCCTCCCAAGTGCTGGGATTACAGGCCCGTGCCACCACCCCTGGTTTCAGTTGCCCTGTCAGAGTGGGGGGGCGTGCGTGGCACCTCACGCTGGGGATTGAACCCAGTCACTGTGCTCTGCCCAAGCAGGTGCTTTAGTTCACTGAGCTATCTGGCAATCCCTTGTTCTGTTTTTTTTGAGACAGGATTTTGCTACGCAATTCAGGCTGGCCTTGAACTCATGAGGATCCCCCTGTCCCCAGCCTCCCAAGTGCTGGGACTGCAGATGTGTGCCACCATGCCCAGCTCCTATACTTATTTTAGCACAGAGTGCTTCTCTGAGTAACAACTACCAAAGCACTAGACCCTGGTGGTTACTTAGAAAGTTGATAGTATCCTGATTGGGAATAGTTTAGTTAAAGATAAGATGGGTGTTGAATGTGAGAACCAAGGGAAATATATCAACTCTTTCAATACTTCCTAGTTCCAAGGTGGTATCGTTTGGATATTAAATGCCCCTAAAAGCTTATGTATTGAAGGCACAGTCCCCATTCAACTGCACCTTGGAGGGGTAGACACTTTGGGAGGTGGGGACTACTTAGAAGGGCCTGGTAGCAGGTCACACCCTTGCTTTCTCTGCTTCCTGGATGCACAAGTCTTGGGTGGCTTCACCCCACCACACACTCTCTGTCATGATGGTATTTTTTTCCTTTGGTACCAGGGATCAAACTTGGGATTTTGTGCTTGTCAGGAAGGTGCTTAAGCCACTGAA
>PVKA01008692.1:0-71810 GCA_004027165.1 Ctenomys sociabilis
ATAGATAGATAGATAGATAGATAGATAGATAGATAGATAGATAGATAGATAGATAGATAGATAGATAGGCAGGCAGGCAGGCAGGCAGGCAGGCAGGCAGGCAGGCAGGCAGACAGACAGACAGACAGACAGATAGGTAGATGATGGATAGAGCAAGATAGAGAGCTAGATAAATTCTATCCTTCTAAAGAACATTAACCAGAAGAAAGGTACTGGAATACAGTATAGCAATATATATTTAATAAAATTAATACATAAAATATATTAAAATTAATTTTATATATAATAAAAATTAAGACTAAGAGTTAAGCATATGTTTCAAGGAAAAGTATAAACCAAACAAAAAGAAGAGAAAATATGTTCAAAAATACTTAGTGCTCATCAACAGAGAAAGAGAAAAAGGAAATGTGAGATATATATCTACTTATATCTATCACACACTATTGAGTCATATGAAATTATAACACTTGAACAAAATTAGATGGATTTGTTTTTTACCATCTTAGCCTGCCCTGAGAGCTGATGCTGGCATGGCGTGTGGTGCAGGGATTTACATAGCAGCCCAAACTAGACATTCCTTTCTTTCTTTTTTAGGGAAGGGTCTACAGGGTGTTGAGGGTCTCACTACTAGTTCGGACTCACAGTGATTCTCCTATTCACAGCCTCTCAAGAGCTGGGATTACAGGTGTGCACCGCCGTGCCCAGTCTCAATTGCCATCTCAGTGTGCCCTGGTGGTGGAGTTAGCACAGCAGGCCCGGGGAATCAAACCCCCGGCCCCTGCGCTTGCTTGCAGGTGCTTTAATCCACTGAGCTATTTGGCTGGCCCTACACATTCCTTTCAACATAGAAACTCTGTTATCCTAATGCAAGACTTTGTGTGGTATATTGTTGTTTTAGGCACCAAACTGTTGTTCTTGAATAAACAAAGAAATTTAATTTCAAATCTAAACTATCAATACATTTTCCATTATAATACAGTCCATAGAGAAAAACTGAAACAAAAGATCATGTTAATCTTTTATTTTTATGTTTTTATTTTTATTTTTATTTTTTGTCTTTTTGAGATGGGGTCTCGCTATGCAGTTCAGGCTGGCCTTCAGCTCACTTTGTAGCTCAGGCTGGTCTTGAACTCACAACAATCCTCCTGCCTCAGCCTCCCGAGTGCTGGGATTACAGGCATGCACCACCATGCCCAGCTCTATGTTAATCTCTTAAAACAGTTAATATAACCAAAACCTTGAAAGAAAGTTTTTCTGTTAATTCATTCTGGAATTTTTCAGTGTTAATAAGACCACTCAAAGTTCTCAGAGATAACTTACATTAAATACCAAAAAAAAAAAAAAAAATAACAAACCATAATGACTTTATAATTAAATGTTTTTCAGAGTAAGGCATTCATAAAATGTCCTGTCTAAATATTTTCAATATTGTGAGTTAGTATACATTACTTTGTGGAGAAAGTTAAATATGAGTGATGCTAATTTGTTTCTAAATGGATAACTTCAACTATAAAATAATAGACTACAGATTTTTCCACATTTCTTGAATTAGATGGGACAGCTATAGATTTGTACTTTTTTGGTATAAAATATTTTTACGTTAGATCTATGTCTAAATGAAAGTATGAAGACTAATTTTGCACTATATAGTACAATTTTATTGTGATTTCATAGTTGAAAACTAATGGAATAATTGGAAGAACAAGTGAAACTCAAAAAAATCTCAAAATAATTACAATGATTAAAAGTAGTCTCAAGATGTAATTAAAACTTGTAAGTCATTAGCATGATTAATTGTATTCATCATAAAGTCACCTTAAAGGGTCAGCTCAACAAATAATAAAACCTTTCTTCAATTCAACAACGAATCAACAGCATTATCTGGAGTTAATCCCCTTTGTTAACGAGACCTTACATACACTAATTCTTACTGAGATTTATAGTTATAAAGAAAAAATAATTATTCAAAATCCTGAAGGAAACTTATTCAGAGAAAGAATAATGCAAACACAATTAAAACATAACCAAGATTTTATTTTGTAAAATAATACCTATTAATGACAAGAGTTATTAAAGTACCACCTTCACGTGGAATATCACCTTAAGTAATTTCTGTTATTGCTACAGATTTAGAGTATAGACAACAGGAAAATGTGTGCAGCCAATAATGTCTATTTTCCTTAATTTTCTTTCAATACAACAGAACCTAAAGCACTCTGGATTTTTGAAAATGTATCTAGTGTTGTGAAGAATGGAACAATTTTGTCTTTTGTTTAGTGCTTTTGTCATAATTTGGCTTCTACGCTAGGTTTCCAATATGTATTAGAAGTGAATTGGATAGATTTCAATCTCATTTAACCATTCCAAAAATATGTATGATTTTTTAATGAAATATAGCAAGATGAAATACGTACTAGTCAGAGCTGCAGGCAACCTGGAACAAGAGGGTCAAGAGCAATGGTCAGTAATAAAGTAAGTAAGTTTGTAAATGTGACACAATGTGAAAAGTTGCAGTTTACTTTAGCAGTTAGGCCTATGACAATAGTTGAAATGGAAATTGGAGAGATCAAATTAGTGGCACAGAGCTTGAATAAGAAGTGGCAGGAATGTACAAGGACCTGGGAATATATCAGTGAGTGTTCAAAGTTCACTAAAGACTATGAAAACATGAGTCTGTAGAGTAACACATCAAATGGATTACACGAACCGGTTCTTCTTTGTTTGAATAACTGTGGAAAGATATTACTAGAAATTAGGCAGATTGGGAGGCAGAGGGTGATATAATTAGATTTAAATTTTGCCAATAATTGTTTAGATATAGATGAAGGGATGCGACTCTGTATTTGAAAAAAAATTCTGAACAGTGTTTAAGAGCCTGAAATATTAATACATTTAAACTTCAAATTCTTTTTGAGTTAATTATGAATGATGGAAAAGTTAGTCTTTTCCAGGACTTAATTTCCACTGTCAGAATCTGAAGTGGATTTCTTCACTTAAGTAGGAGATATGAAATAAGAGACAGTCAGTGAAACAAAGATGATACACCTGTATTTTTTCCAGACTATATATGAGATGCCTATGGTCATCTCATGGAAATTTCAAATGGGTAAGTATGTAGACTGAGTTAATAAATCATTACTTTGTACTTAATTCTCTTTTCTGAACTATGAAGAGAATGATCTTCATGGTCTCATAAAGAAAATAAATTGTAAATTACATCTTAAAGGTTTGAAGCACATCATTCTACTAACAATGTAAAATGGAAGGGCTGGTGAGTATCTCAGTGATCTAAATGCCTTCTTAGGCAAGCGAAGGGACCAGGTTTCGATCTTTGGCACACATGCTACATTGGTCCCACCCCCAGGCCAGTGACCAACACCGGGCACGGTGGCAAAAGCCTGTAATATCAGCTCTGTGGTGGCTAAAATCAGGAGGATCACAATGAGTTTGAACTGTGTAGTGAGGCTCTGTACCATATACATTTTTAAAAAATGCAACATGTGTGACACTTTGATTTGTCGGACCCCAAGTCCTCGTTCTTGCATGACACATAACTGTCCCTTACTATTCTAATGAAAGTATTTCCTTCAGCGTAATGGAAGCCAGCTAGCTGTCTCAGCAGCCACACTGGTGAAATGAAGGGAGGGACCTTTGCGTATCCACTTAGGAGACAGCCAGGCATACGCACTTGTTACATTTTTGTGCATTTATAATTAGTTTTATTAAATGTTTTAATTTGATTTTTCTTAGAGATTTGGCCCTAGTCAGTGCAATGTCACATGAAAATCCACTTTGACAACTTTGGGAGGAGGTTGAAAGCGCCTCCGATGATTCATGATGTCTTGCATCATGTAAGCTAAAGAGCCTGCCATAGTGAGACGGAGAAAGAAGTGAAAGCATAGAAGTGCAAAATGAAGAGCTGATTCAGATGAGAAAGAAAATAACAATATAAATAAGTATTTGGCTATTTGAAATGGTACAAGATGGTCATGTATATTTGAAAAATACAATGTTAGAACTAGGTTAGAAAATGTTATCAGATTATTGTGGGGAGTGAAACCTATTGGATGAAATTCCAACACCATGATCCAAGGTTAAGAATTTTTTCTAACCAATGATGTGCTAAAAAGATGTTTTGAGATACACTGATAATGAAATGCGAGTAGAAATTTTTATATGCACCAATAACAATACTCAAAACTATGTTTATGGTGACACCTCCCTATCTGAACTCAAAGCCTTCTTGTAAGATTTTATTACTATAATGATCATAATCTAGAAGACTTAAGGAGAAATCACAGATAAGCTATAGAGATGTTTTAGAACAGTAAGGACACTCAAGAGGTTTGTTTTCTCTCAAAGATGCCTATAGTTTGATGACAAAGAACAAAAAGAAAGAAAATGTCTGACAGTCTGGATACTATTTGCTTAGTTTTTGAAACCTTGGTTTTTGAACTGTCAAGCAATTTATGCACTGTCTGAATATTTGAGAGTTGACAGACAACTTGAATCATTTCATGGTATTTGCAACTGTCACCCTGTATGCCAAATAAGCATATCAAATATAGTACAAAGTTACATGCTGTGGGCCACAGAGAGATAGCTCAGTAGACTACGAACCTGCTTATGCAAGCACTAGGTTTTGTGTTCGATCTCTGGTAATGCATGCAGTACAGCCCCATGCTGAACTGGCCACCAGGAGCAGACGTGGGGGCACACACCTGTAATCTGAGCACTCAGAAGGCTGAAACAGGAGAATCGCTACAGGCACAAGGTGCACAGTGAAACTATATACCAGATATATAGGATTTGGTTGATGGAAAAAGTTTACACCTTGAGTTTGGAAATTTATCCTGAAAATAAGGAACCGGATCTTTATTTGCATAGCAACTGTATGATTTTGTGAACAGAATTGTTGAACCTATTTTGAAACAGAAGCAAAATGTCACAATTCAAAAATTGATGCAATAGTTACTCAGTGACAGTATATTTTCTAAAAGAATGCTAGTTGACAATCATAGAAATGATTCCCAACAGCAAAGTGGAGATTTAAGGTTTCAGAAAAAAGTAACATTGGCCTGTGATATGACAAAGAAGAACAAAGTAATGTTGACCCTATCAACTTTACAACATGGTGGTAAGATTAGTAGTGAGGTTGGCCTGGGCTTTGCAATCTGCCCCTGTAATGTCAGCATTCGGAAACCCTGGCAGGAAGGTCTTGCGACTCAAAAATCAGGCTGTGTCACAAAGTGAGTTCAAGGCTAGGACTTTTGTGTAAGGAGAAAAGCAAAAGATTGATAGCCAATCTTCCACACAAATGAAGTCCAAGAGGGCCACAATTTTACATAAACATGAAAGGAAGAGTAGATATTGCTGGCAGATACGCCATCACTTAAAACAAAGCACTGACCAACAGCTGAGACATCTTACTCTTAACCCTATCAGTTATAAATAGTTTCATAGCTTGCAAAGAAAATAACGCATGCAAAATATAGGGAGAAATTTTCTTAGAGGATTTGGGCCTTGAACTGATAAATGATCATAAGAAGAAAAATATTTACCTGCCCAAAGACATCACAAAACAGTTCTGGAGCAGATTGGTGAGCAAACAAGTGAAACACCACAAGAACTTCCAAAGAAAACAGAAAGAACAGCAAGATGTCACATATATTGTATCAAAAAGACTGACACAATACATGCTCTATCAATTTAGGCAACACTTGTACATGGAACCTTCTGTTTTCATGTGTGAAAACTGCCTTAGGCATCATAATTGAAGGACAATGATTTTTTCATAGATTCCTAATTCTATTTTCATTATAGTAATTTATTTCTGTTGTTACCTTTAGAATTTACAAGCAAAAAATGTTGAATTTGAAAATGTTCATGTTTATTATAAACAGCACAATTTAAAATTTTAATACTTTGTCAATATTTTATTTTCCTGTTAAGTATTCCATTTATGATAATATAAAATTCATAAAATTACAATAAAGAAGCTATTAATAGGAATATGCCTAAATCTTGGGTGTTAACTACCTATCTAATGCTTCTTTTCAAAGATTTAATGGGATGCACCACTATGAAACAACCTATTATTAGAAGTTTTCTTTACTTTTCACTATATTACATGGCTATTGATGTGTATTCTGGATTATCATAATTCATGTAATTTTACAAATTGGAAAGAGTTAAACAGCTGTATGTCAGCTTTTCCAGCTGGAGATTTATGAACACTTCCTGGTAGCCTTCCAAGAATTTGCACCTCTTCTATGAGACTGGGTATCAAAGGCCCTGAAAAGCGTGGGAATCAAGAACTCTGGCCCATAGCCCAGGAATAGTTTTATGCACCCTTGCATTCCCATTGCCTTATGTGGAGCTTTCAGGGAACATCTTAGGCATCTCCTAGCTCTCTCCTCCGGGAAGGTCTTGATGATGCACTTTTCCCACATGACTGGGTACCCAGTACTTTTTCTCTGCTAGACTTTTCCCTATCTTCCCGCCCCATTTGCTGCCAAGAGCCTATAAAACTGCAAGAGCCTCTAAAATAGGACAGACCTTACATTTATGCCAAGATGTCTTCTCCTTCCATCAGAGGGGAATTCTGCATACCAAATGGGATTCACTTTGTCTAGCCTCTTGATCTACTTTTTTGGTAAGAGATCAAATGTTTCATTGTTGTCAATTTCATTACTGCTTTAATAAGCTGCTCATATGTGTGTTAATAATTCTTGCTCCAGCACAAGCTCCTGACAAAAGGCTTACCTACTCATTTTTGCCACGGTTTACTTATTGTAATCAGAGAAGTGCAGACCTCAAACTAAAAATAATATTTGCAATAATGAAAGAAAACAAATCTAAATATTCAGACAATATGCACTACATTTTTAAAGCAACTACTACTATTTGGTGAGAGAATTTGTTTTCAGGAGCATAAGTGATACTTTATCAAAATGCAAGATATATACATTATATATATATATATATATATATATATATATATATATATGATATGTAATGACACATGTAAAATGTTAAAAGGACATTCTAAAGAAATATATTTATGATTTTTTATTTTAAAGAGAAAAATTCTAATGTCAATGAAATAAAATTTCAAAACAAGATAAGAGAGTAACAATTAGTATATTACTTATTTTTAACTTCAAAGTAGTTGCTCAGGTTACAAGCATATAACCTGATCAAATGATTTAATCACAAACCTTTCTTTTCAAGGGTCTAATAGACATTAGTAGTTTAACTCTCTTAATTATCTTGTGTATATATTTATTTTTTTTTCTTCTTTCCCCCATCATAGTTGCTGTTTACTTTGAAGAGTTTCTTCCTATTTCACAATATCTATCATACAGTTTGGCCCTTTTGTACTCTTTCAGCAACTTACACTAAGGAGATAATACAATGAAAGACTTATGAGTATGATTTATATCATTTATAAGTATCTTCTTAAGTTGCATCCATTTACCTATAAAAGCCTCAAGTTTACCTTTCTTTATTTCAGTACACAATGCAAGAATTTGAGTAGTACTCCATTGCATAAAAATGCTACTTTTGTTTTTATTCATTTCTTGTTGGGCATTTGGGTTACTTCCAAGATTTAACTATGACAAATTGTGCTGGCATAAATATAGGTGCACATATATCACTGTGGTATGTGTTTTTAGTTCTTCCAAGAAAATACTAGAAGTGGGATAACTAGGTAATATGGGCCTCTAAACCTAGTTTTCTGAGGAATCCCCAAACTGACTTCCACAGCGACTGTGCCAGTCTACACTCCCTCCAACAGTGAAGAAGGGCTCCTTTTTCACACACAGCCCCTCTAGCACTTTTTATTGGTCCATTTCTTGATGGTGACTGGCATTCTTTGTGAGCTGAAGTGCAATCTCAGTGTTGCTTTACTTTGCATTCCTTGAATGACCACTACTATGGAACATTTCTCATGTATTTATTTTCCATTTGTATTTCTTTATCTAAAAAGTACATACTCATCTGAAACGCCCATTTTATTGGGTTTTTATATTTGTTAGGTCTTTTTTTCAATACTTTATATGTTCTGGATATAAATCCTTTGTCTAAGGGACTGTGCTAAAATTATTTCTACTTTGTGGGTTGTGTTTTCACCCTCTCATTGATCACTTTTAATGTGCAAAACTTTTTAGTGAGGTTGGGTTTTTTCATGAAATCTTTGCCTAGACCTATAACTTTAAGATTTCTGCCTACTTTATCTTCCAGTAGATTCAGTGTTTATCTTTCAATATTTAGGACTTTTATCCATTTATACTTTAGCTTAGTGCATGACAATAAACATGGATCTAATTTTCATCTTTAACATTTAGAAAGGTACTTTTTTCAGCACCATTTGTTAAAAATGCTATTTTACAGTGGACATGTTTGGCAACTTTGTCAAAAATAATCTGGCTAAGTGTCTTTGTAGTTGTATCTGCATCTTTTAATTTTTCTCTAGTGGTTTCATCCTTTTCAGTACTCAATGCAAGAATTTGAGTCTTTTCTCCCTTTTTTTCTGATAAGCATTTATTAGTTTCATTTATTCTTTCAAAGAACCAACTCTTTTATTTGTTCACTCTTTGTGTTTCTTTTTGGTTTTTGTCTCTATTGTGTTAAGTTATATTCTGGTCTTTGTAATTTCCTCTCTTTTATGACCTTTGTCTCCTGCTCTTCTCTTTCTAGAAACTTAACATTAGTTCATTTATTTGTGTTCATTTTGTGTTTCTGATGTGAGGATTCACAGCTACAAATTTTCCCATAAGGATTGCTCTCATTGTGTCCCCTAAGTTCCAGTATTTTGTATCTTCATTCTCATTTAGTTGTTGATACTGTTTAATTTCTTTCTTTACTTCATCTGTGAACCATTTGTTGTTTAAGAGGGTATTGTTTAATTTCTAGATGTTTATGAATTTGTATTAGTTACTTTTCCCATTAATTTCCAATTGCATTACATTATCATGAGATAATATGCATGGAATAATTCAATTGCTTTGCATTTACTTAAGCATGTTCTGTGGTACAGTATATTGTCTATTTTAGAGAATGCTTCATATATAGCTGAAAAGTATGCACATTCTGATGCTGCATGGAACATTCTGAAAATATCTACTAAACCTTTTTGTTCCCAGGTTTGGTTCAGTTCTGATAGTTCTTTGGTGATTTTTTTATCTATTGATCCACCTTCTTTGGACAATGACTATTAAATTCTACTGTTACTATCGTGTTGTTGCTTATTTTATTTTTCATGTCTATTAATTTATGTCTTATATAGTCAAATGCTCCCATATTAGGTGCATACACATTGATGATTGTTATCTCTTTCCCTTATTTTCTCCTAGCAGGTATGTAGTGAGTTTCATTATCTTTTTTAATCATTATGGTTAGAAATCCACATTGTCTGTGAATTGCTAATTATATGTCATTCGTATTTACATATCATTGTCATGATGTTTTTAGATTCCCTACTTTTTGCCTTTGTTTAATTGCTTGCCTCTTGGTGATTTCTCTTTGAAATTATTCTTGCAATTGTGACCATTTTTATCCCCATCTAGAATAACTTGTGGTGACCTTTGTAGGGTTGGCTTGGGAAACATGAACTTCTTCACATGTTCTTTGTCGTGGAAGTAGCTTCTTTTAAAAAATGTTTTAAAGAGTTGAAAAAATAGTATTAAAACAATGAAACTATGAATCATTAATCTGCCATTTACAAATGGTACACATTTTCATGAAACAAAATAATACAAATTTCACAACATTTGTTGTATTGCATAGTGTTTTATTTGTCTATTTATTTTGGAAAAAAAGAGTTTTGCAGGATATATCAATCTGGGTTGAAAATTGTCTTCCTTCAGCACTAAGTCCTTTATTCTTACTCTTCTTGGTTTGTATTGAGAAATATGCTGATATGGGCTATGTTTTGTAGGCGAACTATTTCTTTTCTCTAGCAGTTTTTGATATTTATTTCTTGTGTTGAATTTCTGAAATCTTGATTTTAAAATGTCTTGGTGTCATTTTGCTTTGGACATGGCTGTTTGGAGTTCTATATGCCTCATTTATTTGTATGTCAAATTCTTTATCCATGCTTGGGAAGTTTTCTGCCATCATTACATTCTATGAAGAGATTCTTTTTGGGGCATTTCTGCTGCCCCCAGTGTTCTCATTCATCCAAATCAATCTTATGTTATGTTTTGTGTCATTTTATAGCTATTGAATTGATTTTCTTTGGTGTCTTGCTATTTTAAAAACATCTTTCCTTTTCATAAGCATGAACTTCAGTTCTGCAATCAAGATTTGGTATTCTGTCCTCTCTTTCACTCATTCTGCTGTATATTTTCAATAGAGATTGTAATCTCTTGGATTTCTGTTTGGATCTGCTTCATGGATGCTATTTTTTTTCCTGTGTTAGGTATTTTCTGTTTCAATCTTTTTTATATGATCATCTATTTTTTTCTGTGTCTTCTCTAATATGTTTGACTTTAAGCAACATTTTCCTTCTATACACTAGACATTATTTCTCTATATTCTTATCCACTTGTATGTTTTTTTCCCTTCCCTTACTTTCATTTCAGAAAGTTTCAATGTCTAGCTTCCAATTTTGTCTACCTTTTGTGCCCGGGGCATTTCCAGGGTGAGATGGGGACCTGAGGTGTGTGGCTGCATTTTTCTTCTGTATCTTTTCATATTCTACTTTCCAGTTTTTATTTTATTTTGTTTTTATTTTGATTTTTGCCTATTTTTCATAATGGATAGCTTTATGACTAGTGCTGAGGCTTCCAAATCATATGTCTATTCTTGAGGGCTGTCCTCTACATGTAGTTGGTTCTTTCTGAAGATCCTATATATCAATTTAATAAGGGTGAAAAGTTCCTATTTTGCTCAGCACCTAGTCTTTCGGTATTGAGTTATGGTGGTAATTTTGACCCCATAAAATCACAGTATTATCATACAGGAGAGAAAAGCTTATTATAACATGCCTGACATCTGGGATAAGTAGTACCATTAGTAATGACAACAAGTTTCAAGTACAGTATAACTACTGACAAACTATTTTAACCATTGATCTGCTATCTACAACCACAGGAACAAACTCTAAAGTTATTTAACACAATAAGATACATACAATGTGCTTGTATAAAGTAATGTTTCTTTGGTGAGTGATTTTTGTAGGGGGTGAGTTGGTGAACAAAATGGATAGAGGACAGGATAATGTGATGAATGAGATAAAAGATAGTAAAGTCAAGGCTAGAGGTCAAAAGATGAGTTTTTCACTGGAGAGATAGCTCAGTGGTCTAAGCACTTGCCTGGTAAGCTCAAGGAACTGAGTTTGATCCCAGTATCATATGTCATGCTTGGTGGTACATTCCTGTAACCCTAACCCTAGGGGGGCTGAGACAGAGAATTACTACAAGTCCAAGCTGTGTAGAAAGACCATATACCAAAAATAAATAAATAAAAGTGTTTTAAAAATTACTCTAGTGTTTAAATTTCTGTGATATTGTCCACGTCAAATTCCAGAAGTGTGCTAAGCACACCAGCCATGTTTGCCATGGAAATCGTGTTGGGTGTGGAGCTTATCTTGGCCTCTGTATGTGGGGACTGGGACTGGTCTTCTGTTGGTAGAGTTCTCCAGAGCCCAACTACTGGATCCTTGTTACTGATCGAGACATTTACCTTGCTGGTCTGGCTGATTACTCCACACTCCGGGGAGTGGCTGCCCTTAGTGTTCCAGGTTCAGATAGCTATACATGCCAAAGGTGTGTTCATGCCTGGGATCAGCCTCACATGGATGTCGTGATTTTTTAAATAAACTTTACTATTATACTAAACTTTGATACAGCAAAAGAGTCCTATTTTCATTTTCAGGTTAAATAGATAGATTTAACTATATAAATATACATTCTAAAACATTCAAATATTGAACTATATATCTTAGTTAAATTTTGCTTCACTAGTATTACTGTGTTTATTTAAAGAAAGCTGTGCTTTTAGATGAAAATCTATGACTGAAAATGGATGATTAATTCTTATCCATCATTTTCTTTGCCAACATTTGTTTCAGTCTGTCTAGCTTCACGGGAAATCTGATTTCTCTGCTGTATGAGATTGATTTTATTACAGTATACTGAATTTCTCTTTTTCAGTATTATTTTTTCTCAAGGTTGTTATGATTGCTGTTTTCATGATTTTCCCCTCTTCTTGGTGTTTTGTTTTGTATTTCCCCAAGGCAGTGAATCACCCTGAAAATGTTACATAACTTGTTTTGTTCAGCAGTCTTGCCACTCATGTACTGTGTTTTTAGTTTCTTTCAGCTTTCCTTCCAAATGTTGCTTTCTTCCTGTAATCATTTGTACCCTATTCAGTTGATATCTGCATCTGGAATCTTCCATTTTTTAAATTTATTGTTATGTTGTAGTACATGAAAGAACAACTGACAATCGCTATGTGTTCAGGAAGTATATGCTGAAGCATCTGTTCAAAACAGGCTACCTTTATCTTTAGTTTTACACATTATATTGGTGGTGGTACTGAGTGCTAACCACAGTATTTATCATTGCTTGGGTCAAAATCTTCAAATGTCTCTGTGCAAATGCCAGTGGTATATTTCAAACTGTGCCCTAAATTTCTGAGGCTGTTACCAAGTCACATATAAGAAATTTAAATGGTAATTTTAGTCCATGAAAAAAAAGTTTAAATAAAAAAGCAACCAGAATAAAGTAGCTTTTAGTATGTAATGTTATATGAAACATAGTAGGTAATTGTGAACATGTGCATTCTTTATTACTCTCACCACAGTATTATAATTTAATAATGTTTATTTTCAACTATCTTGGCTGTCTTAAGACCTAATTAACCAAAAAAGAACTGAAAATTTAAGAAATAATGTCATTGAATTAGCATAAATAGGAATGAATTTAAAACATACCAAATGACATGTCTTTGTGCTATTTAGTGTCACACTGTTCTGGGCATGAGATACCTATTAATAGGCACCAATTTTTACAGGGTTCTACTTCAGAAGTTTGAAGCCTTGATTGTCCTCTTTCATTCATCCAAGACCTCCCTTGGGTCCAGGGCCAGCGTGGATTAGTGTGAGAGGAGTAGTAAAAGGCATAGAATCTTCTCATCAGAGAGGCCGTCATGTACTCCAAGATTCCAAGGCCATTACTTATGCTCCATTTTTCCACTGGAGAATAAAGTACATAATTAAAGATAAAATATCACTAACTTTAATATAGTAACTGCAAAGCATAAACTTGGTCTATCATTCGGTGTTAATTGTAGGGATTGTTATGGTTTGTCTAGATGTCCCTCCCAAGCCTCAGACAGTCATGGGGTGGACTTGTAGGTTTGTGATTGATTCATGGTTTGATGGTGATATTATGAGTCTGAATGCTACATGTTCCTTGGGTGGGCAGCCTGCATACACCTTAAGAGAGGGAGAGAGGCTTGTTCATACTTCTCCTGTTTCGCTCTTGTGGCTTTTGCTATTTTTCACCAACATGAACTGTTGCCCTCTGCCATGGGCCACTCTGTCTTGGAGCCAGCCAAGCGTGGACTAAAACCTCCATAAACTGTAAACTAAATAATCCTTTTCTTCCTCAGTTTTGAGCATTAGGTATTTTGTTGTAGCAGTAAGAGAAAAATAACTAAGACAGAGATCAACCAAAAAATAACTAGAAATTAATTATGAAATCCTTTTACGAAAACTTGGGGGGGTCATTTTAGAACCACACACAAAAGATTGAATGAACAAGTTAAAGATACACAATAACTTCAGATTGTGAAAGGTTATGTTAAAATTACAGATTCTTTGAACTTTATTCTTTGAGAAGCAGGTAGTATAAGTTGGTGACATTTTGGAATGGGAATTTTTTTTAATTGTTTGTTTGAATTGAGAATGATTTCTCTGTATAAATTACATATGATTGAAAAGGGGAGCAAGTACTTACATTTAAAAATATATTATAATAAAAAATGAATTGCAATAATATCTGTCCAAATGCTTACTCTTACTTCCAGAACATTTATCCCATCGTTCTTGTCACTTGTTGAAGCAGCTTTTGATCTCTTTTTGCTCAATGGATGTGTGTTATAGTGGCCACCTCAAATTCCTAAAATGACCCACAGTTGTTTTGTTTTTTTTTTTCTATAGTGATTATGACTTTTCTCAAGAGCCAGAAATGTCATGGTATCAGTTTCAGTGAATAAAAGGACTAAGAGCAGAAAACTCAGAAACAGTTGGGTTTAGAACAGTCATATATTCCTTAAGGATGGCTACACATTGTTATGAGAAATTCATCATTAAGACATTTTTTGTGGTACTGGGGATTGTACTCAGGACCTTGTTGTGCTTTCCAGGTAAGTGCTTATTCTACTGAGCTATCTCTCCAGCCATCATTAGACAATTTTGTCATTGTGTGAACATAGCACAATGTACATACATAGACTAAGACATCAAATCTTATGCAGTTATAGATGTAGTATATGGGGCCTGTTGAACAATACATTATTACAGGTACGTGATTTTACAGGAGTTACGTAATTAGAATGAGAATCAGGCATAGACTGAAAAAATGATAGTGATATGCTGACTTTTCATTTCAACATTGTTCATGTGACACCTAGTATGACAACATGTAGAGAAAATGTCTTACAGTTCTGCTTACCATTATTCACTAATGCCAAACAGAAACTTATGTGAAATCCATAGTATTGTACCCATAGAAATAATGATAAAAATGGATGCTGGTGTGAAAATGCTAAGTTGTAAGAGTTTTAAATTTTGAATATTTCAATTATATCTTCAAGAATTTGTTGGAGATTTTTCCAAATTAAGTAGTATTTAGAAGCATAACTCTAGGTGATATAGAAGTAATATTCATGCATAAAGTGGGAGCATCAGTCCTCTCATTCCTGCCTTATCTCCTGTTTATCATGTGGTATGGTATGGAGAAATCGATTATATGAAATCGCCATCCTTCGGTTATAGTGGCTAGTGATGGTTTTTCAAGCTACTTATTTTTTTTTCTTTATGAGATCTACAGTGAAGAATACAAAATGAAGATACAATTGATGAATTGTGCAAAGACTTAGGGTTTTTTATTTAGTAGATTATGTATGCTGAATGGTATGAGGAAATTATATTGATGTATAATCCAATATTGCTATCAAAAAATAGTGTTATGGAAATCATGGAATTCAATACAAGGGTATAGCTTTGCATAAATAATAAATAATAATAAAAAATCTATTTTTAAGCAAAAGTCCATACAAAATGTACCAAACCTTAGGATAATTAACATTTTTATCAACTGTGAATTGAGGGATTATTTAAGGGAAATATTCAGTTAATAATATCAAAAAGTAAAATTTAGCACAGTGCCAAAGTGCTCTCAGCAGGCTGAAGAGATAGCTCAGTAGAATAAGTGATTGCCGGGCAAGCGCAGGGTCCAGAGTTCAATCCCAAGTACCAAAAAAAAAAAAAAAAAAAAAGTGATCTCAGCTTATGAGACCTGAATTTTCTATGGAAAATTCAGAGAACGTATTATTTTTTGAAGAATCTTTTCTAGAAAGCAGCAAGACATTATTACAGGTACATGATTTTACAGGAGCTACATAATTAGAAAGAGAATCAGGAATAGACTGAAAAATGAACAAGAGTATATGTGAACAAGAGTATATTTCAGTAATTCTGGGTGTTTGTAGAATTATGAAAAAGTAAAAGACAAGAACAATCACATTTAAGTCAGTTTTATATCCCAAAAATATCCATGAACCTTAGTAATGACACTAAATGATAATTTCTTTGGAAAAAAAATTTATTCTCCTTATGTTCAATTTTTTGTTTTTGCAAGTTAAAAAATAAAGCTAGATGATCTCTATAGTACTTCTTACCTCATTTCACAATTCAAATATTTATTTTGCAGTTGATAATTTTATTTAGTAGGCGATACATGCTGAGTGGTATGGGGAAATTATACTGGTGTATTACCCAATATATTGTTATCAAAAAAAGAATGCTATGGAAAATTTTGTTTTCAACTAAGGATTTCTGAGTTGTGGAATAATGCAAGAAAAGTTAATGATGTAATGAAGTCTTAAGGTGAAAACTACCTAATAGAGCAAAAAAGAACTACAAAAAAAATGCAATCTAGAGTCCAAATTTGCCCAGATTATTCAAAGTGAGCAAAGACAAGAAAAAGACATGCAGAATTTGTCAAAAAAAGGAAAGGTGTATAAGAGGGGTTGTAGAAAGTATAAACGCTCAAGATGTGACATGCGTAGGTATGCATGCTTCTGCAGAATCGTGTACCTATAATAATGTGTTGTTCAATAGGCCCCATATACTACACTATAACCCCATAAGATTTTATTGTCTAGTGATGCTATAGACATTTTGGTCTGTGTTTGTACATTGTGTTATGTTCACACAATGATAAAGCTGTGTAGTGATGAAGCTCCAAGCTGAATCTAATGACGATACAATCCAAACATGCAATAACAAATATTAGCAGTAGTTATATAGTACTTCAAAGTTATAGTAATAATTGAATAATAATGAGAATTTCAAATCAACATAAGGAGTTTTATCCCATCGTGATAGCATTGTACACACAATGTATGGTGTTGATAATAGAAAAGCCCCACAAAATGTTCTTCAAGCAATGCCTAATCTGCTTTTAATAAAAACAATAAATAGCTACAGTGAGAGAAAGAGTATGTGTGATTTAGTATGTGTTCTATTTATAAAATATCCTAGAAAGAATATGTTGTAGGTTTCAAAATTTGTTTCCTTCATATTTCAGTGCAGAGACAGATCCAAGGTTTCTAGAAGTCTCTGGAACAACATTTTTCCGTGTTAGTTCTTTCCTGGTAAACAATTCTGACTGAGTGTTAAAGAATGAGACATAGATATCTCAAAACATCCAGTTTTCTTCTGCAAGTCTTCCCAGAACATTTCTTTTGTTTCTTAATCAGTATCTAGCCTAAACACACATATGTGTGTTGATCTCCTAAGTAGTTTTAAAACTGACTCCTTTTTTTTTTTTTTTTTTTTTTTTTTTTTTTTTTTTTTTTTTTTTTTTTTTTTTTTTTTTTTTGCTCAGGTGATTAAATTTCTTAGATTTATGGGAGCTAGATCTTAATTTATAAAAGTTCTTTGTTATGGGAAGAAATAATTTTACTTACACAGGTTTAATTTTTGTAACTATTCTACCACTGCCCTAATATCAGACAGGGTATGGAAATGCTACCTAACAGCAGCTCTGCAGAAACTTCAACGTGCATCTTTTCTTGATTTTTTTATACAAGGTAGAATGAACTCTTGTGGAATAGTGATGGCTCCTGTGCGTCTGCTGTGGTCATATCAGAATGTTTCTGTAGGTACTGCCTCAAGGAGTGAAATCCAGGACAACATTAGGCTCAGACACATTCCAATGTTATGCAGTAAACTTAATTTCAGACCCCATTCTGCTCCAGTTTAAGAGCAAAAAATATAACAGGTGAAGAAGAACTGAAGAAATCATAGCATCACACTTTGTGGGGCTTTTGAGTTAGCTCAGTTATCTTTATTTATTTGTACATCTGGCATCAATAAAACAAAACTTCTTCAATTACACTGGCCCAGGTAAATATAGTGATCCCAATTGATGATGTGTATTTTTGAAGAGACAAATTGGAATAATTGGTCATTTTAAAAGCTCATATAACTGGTTCTGTTTTGGGTGAGGTGGCAAAGAAATGTTCCTTAGTGACACCACATAAATAATGACAACGTAGTAAACAAAAATTGGGGAGTTGGCATTCAAGGAAGAAGATAACTGAGAGCTCCCCTCCTCCCAAAAAAGCTTGATTAAATGATGGAGTCTGTTATAGGGAAATCTCTGAAACACAGGAACTTGTTTAGAGGTTAAACTCCAGAGATAATAAACGAGGGTGGGATAACCAGGTAAAGATGACAGGAATAGTTTCTGGAGATAGCTGAAAATGTGTCTAAAAATCTCTGTCTGAGAGGAAGTTTAATAGATAAGCTATTATAAATATATTTTGAAGGACAGATATAGTTTCTAAAACTATCAGTACACTTTTCTTCTTGGTTTGCAGCTATCTGTAATTTTAAATAAGCTTCTTTGTCTAGATTGATAGAATATCCTCATCTATAAAACACTGATCTAGGATGGAGGCTTCTAATCTTTAAATAAAGAATTTTAGTGACCCGTAAATCTAATTTCAAAGGTATTATAGCACCACAACACAGCACAGCACTATGATACAGTTTAAATATTCAAAATCATTATGCCTGTAAAATGTTCTTAGGAATTAGGTTGATTATACAGGAGCATTCTCTCAGAAAGTCAAAGAATGTATATGATTTCCTGGATGAATAACTCCAGCTTGAGATGTTTTAGAAAAGATAGATCAGAGGAAAATGCAAAAAAAGTTTTAAGTTTTCCGAACTCTATAGGCAGGTGTCATTTCATTCTATAGTTTCAGGTTCCAGATAATAGACATTGAAGTACAGACTTCTTCTCTAACATTCCAAGTTGTTTTGGAATATTTCTGAAATATTTCTATCTCTGTAAATATGCACTAAACTTTGTCTATTATTTGAGAGTTGTCATTTGTCACCTTTATATTTCCAATCAGGAAAGAACTGCAGAGAAGCACAGCACTTCATTATAAAACTACTTGAATTACACTTCTCTCAGGGACAAATATTTTAACAATTGGGCAAGACGAAGAACCAGATTTGGCTTTTAATATACACACCGATGATTTGTGCTGCCTTATAAATATGTTTCAAATCAACACAAATATGGATTGCTAACAAGGTTTCATATTTGCATATGATGAATTCAATGATACATATGCATAAGCCTTGTTTTCTTATTATTCAGTACTTTGTATGAATGGAGACAAGGCTTTGCACTGCGCTCTGCATCAAAATGAGTTATGGTAGTTCCTTCCGCACTAACATATTGTCTTAATTTTTAAATCTGAACATCAAAATATAAACACCTATGATTTTTTTCTTGAGAAAATACTTTATATGCTTGTCCTTTGTTCCATAAACTAGTGTTATCACAGGCATAGAAACAATTGTTTTATCACTGATATCATTAGGACAGGAGCACTGATAGTAATTTATGTATTTAATATTTTATTATATTCCAAAAAAGATACATCTCCGGCAGAAATCAACTACTTGCCTATATTATTTTACACCTGCCTTCACTGAAATCAATGAGAAGAAAGATTTGTACTAAAAGTGTTTGGACACGATAGCCTGTCTGTACCTTGTAATATGGATAACCACTAAGAAGGTAACAATGTACAAGGCAATAACTATTGAAACTGTCCTGTTAATCAGCTTTTAAACTGTCTTATTGATATTTGTTTCTCAATAAAATAAAATAAAATAAATTTAAAAATGAATGTTAATATATGTACTAATTGATGATTCAATTAGTATCCTTATGTAAATGTTTTGGAGCTTGGCTTCAAGGATTTATTTTGGCATGACTCTGTTATCCACTAAACTTTCTCTTGGGAAAAGGGTGATACTCTTTCATAATATTTGGCCTAGAATAGTATTTTTCATCCTTTGTCCACCGCAGCTCACTTCTAGATGACCATTAAATGTAGTTCTAACTATAAGTAAGCATAAACAATCAACTCCTTCCCACTTTACCTCTGCTGACTGTAGTTCATACTTTTTGATAATCTGGTTGGTACTATGTAGGTAACTTTGAAGGACATGTATACAAAAGTGGATAAATGACAAAGAGTGTTCAATCAGGATTCTCATTCAAAGTACAAAAATGGAAGTTGTTTTAAATATGAAGAAATGAGAAGTTCTCTTTCCATGCCACTTTAAATATCCTTGAAGAAACTCAATAGAGAAGTATGCATTGTTCCAATGAAACAAATTTTGGATTATAACTAGCTGGCTGTCCTCAGTTTTCTAAATATTTTCTGTGAATTCTCATTTATTAGACTTCATTGGATGGTGGCCCATGTCTAATGAGTTTAAATGACCACTTTACCATGTTTCTTAATTCAATGCAATAGTCAAGGCATACTCTGTAATAAGTATTTTAGAAGACTAAATCATTTAGCTTTATAAATATTCAACTAACTTTTGATAAATTATAATATAATTGCTTATTTTTTAAGTATTTTATTTTTCTGTGGAATTGTTTTGTTTGCATTGTTAGATGCAAAAATGTTTGTAAAAAAGAATATAAGCCAAGTTTGCATGTTCCTCATTCCCATATTTACATCCATTAATATAGACTTGTTGGGTATTCAGGATTTTATGAAGCCATAGTTGTGTAAGGTGTGTACAGAATACCGATGGAGGAAGCACATGGCTTGTGAGGTTTAATTTTGAAAGAAACATTCAATTAAGTTTCCAACCTCAGATATTACCTACCTGAGTAACATCATCAAAATGAACATTGTAATTTCCTTCTATGTTTAGGAAAAAGTGAAGAAGATGAAGGCTATAGTGAGTTCATCTCCCAAAGAATAGGACAGAAACCACTCAAGAGGGAATTGTTAATTTGAAAATATCTTGATCCTGTAAAAGAGTGCAATTCTTCTCTCATTAATTTTCTTGAAAATTGTTTTTCTTATACATTGTTAACCCAGACATATGTACTATAGATAATGATTAAATGCTGCATAGTTTCTTCAAAAATGATAGAGTCAGAGTACACTCACAGACAAATTTCATATGATATTTGGAGAAAAATAGTGTGATAAGTGTTTTGAAACATCAAGAGCATTTTAAAGTGTTTTTAAAACATTAAGGTGTCTTCTTATAGGTTTAAATACATTTGTACTAGTGTTGTAAAAATAAATGCACAAAGTAGAAATCATTCTTTAAAGATTCCTTGAAAACTTGCAATAACCATGTTTATTCTGTATTTTGGGAAAACAGTACATGTACTATAGAGACACAATATGGAATAAAGACTTCAAATAAGTGGAGGATAAAAGAATCTTGACTACTGCACAACATATAGAATAAATAAAGGTTTTATTTATTTATGTTTGTATTTTAGGGAAGCATCTATAAGGGTGCTCAGGGTCTCACTACTGGATCAGACTCATAGTGATCCCCCTGTTTACAGCCTCCCGAGATTACGGGCACACACAAGTCTCAGTGCACCCCAGGCCCAGGCATAGGCCCGGGCCCTTAAGCCTGTTTACAGCACTTTAATCTGCTAAACTACTAGGCTGGCCCCAGAATAAGCAACAGTTTTATCCTTAAAGAAAACTTAAGTGTGTTGTGAATGCAGAGTATAATAAGTTGCTCAAATTTTCAGTGAAATCATGTAAACACATGACATTACATATGCACTGGCAACAATATGATATAATGAAATCAGAATGCAGAAGACTTACATGACTGACAAAACATAATACTCATAAGTATATGAAGTTTCATGAATCTGAATCTGATTTTGTAATTCAAATATTTATACACATCAAACTTTGGACTGATGTTATTAATTTTGTGTTTTAAAATTAGGAAACCATAATACAAATTTAGATGAAGGCATGAGATTTGAAGAAATTTATCCTTACACTATAAATTCAAAGCAGCAAAAAATTTATCAATAAGGAATTTATAAAATTATATGTGTTTACAGTACATACAGCATTTTAAAAATGAAATCATAAATATAAATTCCCTGGGGAACGACAATAATTGAATTCAACTGGAAGAAGATAACAGCGTAAAAGTAACATATAAATATATGCTACATAATTAGATTTAAGTTATTTTCATCTTTTAAGAATAGCCATATAAGTTTACTGCAAAAAGGAAGATTCCAGTAGACTGCTTGAAGGGGCCGTTCCCTTAATTGACACCAGATGGCAATATGGAACTTTTCCATTTCCCTAAGAGGCAAAGTAGAAAGCACAGTGAAAAAAGTGTCATTGAGTAAATTTGTATATCATTTCTGTTTGCCAAGGCCAGCTGGCATTATTGGTTAATACCCAAAACAAAAATACATCAGTTTAACTTGTTTCCCTTATACAACTCTTATGAAATATGTATTAATATGAAAATAGCAGTGTTTCCTTAAAAATTTTGAAAAGACTTGAGCTTACTTTATTTTCTGGAAATAATCTACTATCATA
This sequence comes from Ctenomys sociabilis, assembly GCA_004027165.1. Taxonomy (NCBI): domain Eukaryota; kingdom Metazoa; phylum Chordata; class Mammalia; order Rodentia; family Ctenomyidae; genus Ctenomys; species Ctenomys sociabilis. The sequence goes on from PVKA01008692.1 coordinate 22,177, forward strand.
TGCATTTAATATTCACCATACCAAACTTATAGAAGTCCATGAAGATAGTGGAATTTCTAATAATTTCTTAAGGACATTTACTGTTGCTGTGCTTATTCTGCTGCCCTGGTCCTCCCTTAACCTGGCATCATCAGAACATTTCACATACTCCTTCCTTCATATCTGCCAAGGATATGGAGACAAACTGAGATTCATAGTGAATTCTGACTACTAATTCCACTTCTTATTTTTTTAATCAAAGTTTATTTACTTTTGTCAATGGTAATCGATAGTATAGGGTTTAGTCCTCTACTGTATAGAGCAAAGCACAGTAAGTATAAAATTCTGTGAATGATAAAATGAGATTCATATAAGAAAACATTATTATCCTTTTGTTCTGATTTCTCTTTTTGCCTTACAGTTTTTCTTCTTGCTTTTTATTTTTAAAGAAAGGACTAGCGTAGTGGTATAAAAATTTATTTGGATTCTGTGCTCTGTATTCAAATATTAATATTCAATTAGAGATATCATTTCTACAAAAGAACCAAATAATGTGAAGAGTTTCTATTTTCTGCAATCTTATTTTGCACTTATATTTATTCAAAACTCTATAACTTTACTGTTTTAAGAAACCATCCAGAATGACTGTCATTAAAGGAAAACCTTAACAAAGGCTTTGGCTCAAATATCATATTTTATGCCAATATCTAAAAACTGCCTGCACATCTTATAGTGTATCATGGTATTTTGCTTCATGTATATACTATATAATGTCCAATTTATGGTAAATTTAGTTATATGTGGAAATATTTATTATTTCTCTAAAATGGAAATATTCAATACTATTCATTTTTGGTTTTAAAAAGTACATTGCCTTACTATTAACTATAGCTTCTGTACTATTCAATAGTACATCAGAGTTCTTTCACTTCTTTCTCTTATCTGAATACTCATTAATCAAACTTTCCCCATCTCTGTCTCTCCTTTTTGACCTTTATAACAACCATTCGTGATTTTTCACACAATTTTTAAAGTCAATTTCTTAAGCTTCATTTATAAATAAAACTTACGTTGCATTAAGAAAATATATTAGCCTAATGAATGGAAGATGTCAAATATGAATCTATCCAGTTTTAATAAAAACCTAAGTAAAACAAAAATAGCATCTGTAACTGTTACTTCTGTTCCTTAAAATGTAAGAGCCATTAACATCTGTAAACCATAAAGAGACATGATAAAATGTTTTCCTTTCATTTGACATTCTATAAATAGGCTTTATAATGAGAGCTTTTTAAAATAAATGGAAGAAAGCACATGCTTCTATGGGTGTTTTGGTAGAATTGACTAAAGGTTACATGTGAAATAAGTTAATGGACTGAAGTTTATAGCTGTGTGTATAACTGTCAAATCTTTCTGTAAATTACCTTTCTCTTCTGTGGGCTAGAATGCAAAAATCCAATAAACTGTTAATAAAAATGGAAAGGTCATATGTAAATATCAAAGATCTTGAAAATGAACCAGAAAAGATGATAGTTTGCAGAAAAATATCATTTCATATTCTGTTTCATTGTATTCTAAATGTGATTTTGGATTGCAAATATTTCCAAGAAAAAAAAAAAAGAGCAGGCAAAGTTTCTATTAAAAGGAGATTAGTTTCCATTCGGAAAGGAGAAGTTTGAGCACTAATTGGCTGTTGGTTTCTGCAACTTCAGAAGAATTGCAAACAATTAAACGCTTTGATATTTTCTCTGATTAAGCAAACTCTTAATAGGGCCTCGTGGAATTATTCCAGAAACATTGTGAGAGCACAATCTGTGTGGGGTGTGCGCATGCAATAGGAGGTTCATTGTTCCGGGCCTGGGAGGCACATCTTCAGTCTATAGCCAGACCCTCCCCGTCCAGCATTCTCCGGTCTATTCTAAAAGTTGCAAAGAATCAGGGACTGAAAGAACTAGAGCAACAGAAACTAGTCTTTTCTGCCCTATTCCATTTATCCAAAGACAGAACAGTCCTTTTAAGACCGATTTGAAAGTTGAAGTCTCATAAAAGAAATGCATTTGGGCCTAGGGAGAAGCTGAGTTTGAACACATGCTGCTTTTGATGAAGCCATGCATGGTGCCTCTTGATCTTATATATCTGTATTTTAAGGGCTGTCCCACTGCTAGAAAAGAATGCTTCACAGAAGGGCAAAGTATGGGTTTGGTCCCTTGAATAAGCCCTTGAAAACATTTTTCTTACACTTCTTTTTGCCACATTTTATTTTATTAATATCTGAACTGTGTATCATCACTGAACAGAATCAACAGAGGGATGAGTTTTCTTTATGAATGTGAGAGAATAAGTAACGTTGATTGCTGGTGAGGCTTTCACTAGAGGAAATTAATCAATTGATGTGATTTAGGCAAATACTTATTTTTCTTTAAAAGTTCGTAATTATTCACCAAAAGCAAAGAATGAATTGATAAAAATATTTAGGGCAATGTTTCATGTTTATCTTAAGTGATCTAATTATTCAGCAAATGCTATGAATGAATGGATGAATTCATTTTACTGGAAACAGCTATTAAGATTTTCAAATAAATATATTAAAATCGCATTTGATACAAAAAGTGTGCTTCTTTTCATTAACCAAATGCTGAGAAATATGCTTAAATAATACGGAGAGAAACATTCAAATGTACATGTAAGAGTACTTTTGAATTTGTAGGCAAGATCCTTCCAGAATACATTATTTACAACATTTAAATAACATTGGCTTAAGGTCAGATTTAAACTAAAAGCTCTTTCAATTTAAACTTTCTGATTCCTTGTGATCACTTTTCAATTAGACAATGAAAAACAATTTAGTAGATACTTAACTTAATTGGTTTGCTTCTACTTTTTGACCTCCAGGGCTCTGCTTATGTATTCTATGCAATATGCTTGTACAATTATTTACCTCTTTAGAATGCAAATTTCCCAGATTTTGTGCAAAGCTATATGGTTCACTGTTAAATACTCTTTACTTTCTTTTGCATTCTTTGAAAAGAGCAGGGTTAAAGATAACACTTTTAAATTCTCTTATCAAAATGTGTATAAACATTTAATGGGAAATAATAACACAGAACAGCATATCTCCATGAGTATAATTAATTATACATGTTAACAAAACATAAGTACAATGATAGTACAATAAGTTGTTAATTAAATTTACAAGTACTATATGAAAAATTAGTGAGTTAAACATTGTGTGGCTATAGAGTAAATATATTTATGTCTGTGTTTATCTAAGAGTGTATTAAACCTTTCTATGTTCTCAAATCTTGCTTTCTCAATGCATACTGTCACGCAACATCTTGGGTCCCTATATTTAGCAATAATGGATATTATAACTAAATCAGAAATCTACAGAGAACAAAAGCTTTAATTGGAAAATAAAAACAGTGGAAACAGACTGTAGCTTGGATACTGGCAGTACAGTTTGAAAGACTGGAGCTAACACAGGCACTTCATTCAATTAGAAACAGTGACGAATGGTTACCCCCACTTCCACTGTCTTAAGAGGGGTGCAAAACAAAACAGTAAAACCTGAGAGATCTCCAATGCTTTTGCTCTGACAACATGCATGCAACACGGATCTCTGTGACTGACCTTCTAGTCGTCATCTCTTACTACTACTTCATTACAAGTTTACAAATAGGCACTACATGTCCTACATATAATTAAAGTTGTGGTGAATTCAGATAACTATGTGTGTTTTGAACCCTTAGGATGACTCAAACCATATAGTCTTTTCAGTCAGTCACACCTAGCGTCAGTGGGATATATTTAAACAGAAGGACTTGGCCTTTATGTTCCAAGACCTTGACTGATCCATACTTTTTTCCTGTTACTAGTTTTGTGTGCTTTGACCTGTGTTCAGTGAATTTCTCTGCTCTGGCACATTTCTTGCATTGTGCTATGTCTTTTGTTGGCACTATGCCCTCCGCACAACTTCCTCTGATGTTTAGTAAGTATAGCTGCTTGCTACTTACTGAGTATACTCTTGACTATTCTGTCCTTATTGTACACAGGACTGTGGATAATATCAGTTCACCACACTGCTGCATTTGGTGACCCAGCCAAGAAGACATTCACAGACCTTCAGAGAACTCACTAGCCTTCAAACCAAAAGAAGCCAGATAGCAATGAATCAAACTTTATGTTCTTTCATGTCACCTTCACTTCCCCTCTTCTGGAAAGAGGATGGATTCTCAGGGTAAGCAGCTGACCATATTGCCACCTGCATATGACCTCATTGTGATGCAAAAGGCTTGGCCTTTACACCAAGCAAGAAAACACCTGCTGACACTTTGGGCCTGTATTTTGTTGTTGGTCCCTGAGATGCCAATCATTGACTATGGCTTCCATGCAGGGATGGACCTGAGCTGTGCGAGGTAAGGAGGCTACTGGTGGGTGAGTGATTAAACAGAGGGACACCCTAACTTTCACTAAGAATGAAATGCTTTGTCATAGAGCCCTACATACAGCTTTCTGAAGTTTGTCTTGGGCATGGTCCACCTGTTCTCATTGTTGTGCTTTGAAGATCACATCTGTTAGAGAATTCTGCACCATATAGATTTGAGCAGTCACTAGCACTTGGCTCGTGTGAAGGATGCTTGGGTTGGTCATGGTGAGCAAGTGTTTTCTTCCCACTTTTTATTTTCCTTCTCCCTTGGAAAATTCTGCTCCCACCCCAACTCAGGTTTTCAGTTATTGGGGCTTTCAATTAATTTACTTATTGATGGTACATAAATTAGAAAAAATTTAAGTGTCTTCCCATACTGGAACAGTAGAACTTGTTCATTTTTAAAGGGCTACCGCTTCTATCAGTGGCTGCCAGCAATGATAAGCAAAAAGCAGAAGCCCAGTCAGCTCTAGCTGAATGGATTTAGTCTGAGTCCTACAGCTCTTCTATAGTTGGTTTCTCCTACATTTTCTGATAGTAATTTAGAAAGCCTTTTCATTTGCTTGGTTTTTATCGGAGAGATAGAGGGAGTTAGTAACTGTGAGGTTAAGTGTATTTCTCTATCTAAAGTGATGTATACTTCTATTGCTGACTGAACTTATATAGCACCTGAATTTTATCATGAGATCTTTATCACTGGAAATGTAAGTTTTGTGACCCTATCTAACGGGACAGATTAACTAAGGGTCAACTCATAATACTGAGCTGAACTGAGTCAGCAGGATGGTGTATGTGAGGATTATTGCCCATAGTATAAAATGAGAACTTGGAGGGCAAGACAGTGTGTTGTTGATTCTCCTGGAGAAAGTTGTGCGGGATTTCCTTGATATAGACTGATCTATTCTCATCATTGGAGAAGTTTGGGCCCTTGGTGTTGCTGAGGGTGGCTGTGCACTCGGTTTTGGGGAGCTCTTCTCCTTTCCTTGAGCATCACTTCCTGGCTCCCGTGCAGGACCCCCAGCATAGTGGTACAGGACCTTCATCCCACTGATGAACATTTCCTAGCCTTACCACTGAATCTTGGGTCTTCCCAGTGCAGATCCTTGATATAGACTTGCATGAGAAACTCATATAGGCTCTAGGCCTCTAGCTGGTTTTGCGGGACATTGCCATGAGCTTAAGGTCTTCAGCTGGACACACGAATGAGGTTGCCATGTGATCCAGGTTCTCAGCTTGATTCTTTGCGTCTCTCGTGTGAGGCCAGATCTTCTGCATTTTTCTGAATTTTACTTTTTTGGATTACTATCATAAAGTAATCTTATAAATTGTGTTCTGTATTAATTTTTCCCCTTACAATCTTAGATAAGGTTTCTTCTGGAAAAGGTATTCATCCTTTTTTTAGACTCGAAGGTAGAGAAATATCCTCTACAGAATGCCTATTTCTCCACCAGAGAGACTGAGAACCATATTTATCAAAACACGTAGTCTATGTTTTGGGAGTTCATGTTGAGTAAATCAATTACTACCTGCTCAAATGAGATATATATGCTTTCACATTTGGCTGAGATACACATAGCCAGTGAGGCTTTCTCACTCTAAACACTGTTTGTATACTCTTTGTAGACATTTGACAGATTCTAAAGTTCAAAAGCAAAAGTGGTCATGTGCCGAAGCAGGGCTGGAGATAACTAGTTCTCAAACTTTCTAGGAGACATTTTATAAGAGATAAAATAGGTTGTAGATAAATTGAAGAATGCCCTTTCTTGCTTTCATGTAAAAACTAAGACAGAACAAAGTACCCTAAGGTTTCTATGACCTTACCCAAAAGAAATCCACCTCATCAGATATTATTTCTGAGTTTGAAAGGCTCAAGAACTGTCATGAGACTTATAAAGTACCCAGACTTCTAGAACTTAAGAATTTTATTCCTCCTAACTGCCAATGAAAGCAGTCTCATTTATTCTGTCTGAGTCCTTGCTCAGATGTCTTCTCAACCATCAGCATGAGTTCCTAAAAATCTTTAAAGATACCATAATCCTGTGTAACTAAAATAATGGCATATGCAGGCATTTGCAGGCAAAGAGATATGACCAGCCTGAATAACGAGCAACATACTGCCATATTTTAATTATATCTTTAATAAAAATGGGGAGAGAGGCATACGTTGAAGCCTTAAGAACCCTCTACCAGAGGATTGATCTGTACCCCAAGAGTAATCCTCCCTCAGAGGCTAACACTCCTAAAGACTCCCTTTTGTTTGTTCCTCCTTCCCAGAACCTACCACCCCAGCATCTTGCTCGGTCAGCACCCTCAGGAGGAAAAGGCCTCATCCCAAGTCCACAGCATACTAGTCCTGGTCTGCTTACAATAGGACTTCATGTTCAGGGAACTCAATATCTAAGCTGGCACTGTGCTACTTCTTCAAGTAGTGCTACTCACCAATAGTACTGTCCAGGGGCTTGTCCTTTTTTCAGCTACAGATATGCAGCCATGTAAGAGAAAACTGGATAGATACTCTTATGATGCTGAAAAGTTTGGTGACCATTTCCATTCCCTAACAATGACTTTTGGTCTGACCTGGCAAGATGGCCAATTCATGCCAGCTTCCTGCTGCTCAGTATAAGTAGAAGGCTTATAAGGGTAGCAACCAGGCTAATGAAGGCTTCACAGATTTATTTACTCTCTGACACTTAATAACTGCTGTGACATTTGGGACTCAAGATGGGCCTGTGTGGGATTATATATGGGGAGCAGGGAAGATACATGAAAGTTGCAACTCAAGGCCGTTTAGCTGGCAAGCGTAATGGGTTCCCAAACCTGTGAGTTACAATAAGCTCTGGTCTATTAGCCAAGACCACGATGAAAACCCAGTTAAGCTGGCTCAAAGTGCCACTCTGTTAATGCACTAATCTGGATCCTGATTCTAGAGAAGGTCAATTTATTTTAAGGTAATAATGTATTAGTCAGGCAGCTGCAAATGTTAGGAAAGAGCTCCAAAAACTCCAATTTGACCCATAGACTGAAATAAGCCTACTGGTCAATAAAGCTTATTCAATCTTTAATAGCTGTGATACAATAGAGGATAACAAGAGCTGACTACAGAAGAGAGCAGCAAAAGCACGCTTGCCTTAACTGATGAACCTCATGGCAAAGTCTGCAGGCATAAGTAAAATTAAGGTATCCAGAGAATGGGGAAAACAAGGCAAAGTGCTGCAAATGCAGGTAAAAAGGGCACTGGGGCAAAGAAATGCCCTCAGAAACCACCTACCCCCCACCTCAAGCCTGCAAGAACATGGAAGTAGAACTCTGAGATTGGCAGAAGTGCCAGTGTTCTCAGAGAGGGATGAGGTCATGCCCGCTGTGGTGGTCAGGGAGAAAGTCTCCAGACAGATAATTAATGGTGGTGCTCAAGTGTATTACAAATAACTCACATGAGACTTGTGTGACTCTAACTGTAGTGGAAAAATTATATTTTTCATTGATACTTGAGAGACTTAGTCATTTCTAGTTTCTTACTGGGATAAATTTCATCTCATTCTAAAATAATTATAGCCCTTAAGAAATTTAACCCAAGTAGCTCAGTGGATTAAAGCGCCTGTAAGGAGGAGCAGAGGCTGGGGTTTCAATCCTTGGGCCCAGGGTGCCGGGCCCACTCCAGGGAGATTAAGAGGGCAAATATCTATCTATCTATCTATCTACCTATCTATCTATCTATCTATCTATCTATCTATCTATCTATCTATCTATCTATCTATCTATCTATCTATCATCTTTATTTATTTCTTTATTGTGGAGCTGGGGATTGAACTCAGACCCTGTGCTTGCCAGGCTAGAGAGGGCAATTGAGACTGGGCATGGTGACACATGCCTGTAATCCCAGCTCTTATGACACTGTAAACAAGTGGATCACCTCAAGTCTGATCTAGTGGTGAGACCCTGAATACCCTGTAAACCTTCCCTAAAAAAATACAAAAAAAAAGAAAGAAAAAGAAAATAAATTTAATTAAATAATTTTCTTTTCCCCCACTCTGTGCTGCCATTTGGAAGATTTCTTTCCCAGCTGACTTTACGGTGGTAGTGGAGTTCCTCACACCAGTCATTAGAAAAGATATACTCTTTTTACCCAAGGCTGCAGAGACATTCAGAACTCTGAAAACTTATGTGCTAGTTGTTAGGGAATCAGGCCATGTGAGGGTCAAAGTCTCCACAGAGAATTGATCCTCAAGCATGGTATGATGACATCCGACGGAGTGTTTTTAAAGTAGGTAGGACAGGCCAGAATGGGCTTTTGGACTGATAATGGACCCCTTCACATCCCAAATCCAACAGGGAGTTGTCAAAGTCCTAGGAATTAAGTATTATCTCCACACTGTGTGAAGACCCGTTATCAGGAAAGGTGAAGTGAGAAAATCAAACTTTCAAATGAACCTTACTCAGTCTACATTAAGATACCCACCTACAATGGCTACATCTCCTCTTAATTGTCTTAAGGAGACTTCACAGCTCCCAGGTCAAAACTTAACCTCAGCCATTTGTAATGCTTTATGAGATGCCCTTTTTGACACCTGTCATCCTTATTGACTGGAAATTCCCAGGTCCTTGTACATATAACCCATCTAGGAACTTTCCAACAAGCTCCACAGAAACACGGAAGTAAGATTCATGCATTCCCAGGGGCTAACAATAATTGTCAACCAAAATGCTGCCCTAGTGACCAATTTCTAATCAAGACCTGGATGGACCTGATGACCTCTTCCAACTTGTGCACTTCTATTTACTACTTCTTTTGACATCAAGGTAAAGGGGATATATAGTTGTAATTACCTTTTCAGGTTAATGCCCAAGCTGCCTGAGGCACTGGAAAACAAAGAATAGGACCACAAACTTCTTACATCTGTGAACCAGTAGACAATCACAAGGTTTTTTTTTTTTTTTCAGAAAAAAACACATAAACCACTCTTTTGAACTGGACAAGTGAGATACTTGTCTTCCTCTAAGTAAATTGTGTAATAGTCTTATTACTCTCTTTACTGCACTTAAAATCTCTGTTCTAAGTTATAACATGACTTCTTTGGTTCTTTCCTCTTTCTTTTGGGTTCTTTATAGGTTAATAAAAAATGACCTTTTATAAACATTTTAAGCAATCATTACTTATATGAGACCTTAAAGCTAGTCACATCTTTATTTTGTCTAATAATCACATAAGAACCTGACAGGCAGCCTAAAAAAACCTGCCCAGAACATTACTGTTCTTTAAAACCACACAGACTCTCTAGCAACAGTGGCCATCCAACATTCTAGGGGACTCATTGTTCTAACTGCTGAAACAGAAGAATTATGCTTGTCTCTACAAGAACAATTTGCTTCCTATGTTAACAGATCTGAAATAGTGAGAGATACAGCACACAATTTGGCTGATCATGCACTTATAGGATCCAAGACAATTTATTTGAGTTATGGATTTCCTGACTAAATGTCTGGAATTGGGGATTTTGGCTACATCTTAGACACAACTTTTATTAATGTTTCTTGCGACCATACTATTTTTTGTTTAATTTATTTTTTATTTTATTGAAGTACAAATATCAATCAGAGAGTTTTATGACACCTTAACAAGACAGATTCGATAAATTAATACATTGCGAACTGTTTTCATAATGTTTTGGTATCATACAAAGTGCATACATGATGTTATACTTACAGACACTATTATAACAGATGTCTCTTATCAGTAAATTAAGAGTGTAGCTGTTTACTTATCCTATTTTTTATACCTGAATTATATCAAAAATTCAATAATTATTTTCCTAGTGGATGACCATAGTACTAGAAGCTGACATAATATCCTGTCCAACCACCATTAGTGCAAATCTTGCCTCTCATAGGATTATGTAGAAGCACAGCGTTATCTATCCCAATTGTACTGTCTATACAAACACATCATGATTTTTCCTTTCTATACCCCTTCCGTTGTCAACATCTGTCTAAGGTGGGCAATCCATTGTCATTCAACTAACTTAGGTGCTTGAACTTGACAATACAATCCAACACAGTCCAGCATTCCACAATAGTGAGTTATTCAAAGAAGTTGCCGACCATAGCCATTTACAGCTCAGCTTGATATTATGGCCCCGCGGTGTATACTTCATTTTTATACTTTTCTGCTGGATGGTTAAGACCTAGGTAGAGCAAGACTCATATACGAACATATGTACTTTATATTCCTTATGTGGTCAGTGAAGTCCCCTCAGGCCCTCAGGGTTTATCTTGAAGACCTATACATTATTCTGTAGTTCCTTTGTCTGTGTCATCCATGTGGATGAGTCACGGCCAATGCTTGACCAGTTTGCTCTCTGTGAGAGCTTGAGAGAGTTTTCAGAAAATTTGGAGCTCACCTGAGTTTCATGATGTTGCAGTACAGGTTCTCCTATGTCCTGAGTCTTCGCTGACCTTGAAAGGCTAGGGCCAAAATGTTGGCTGGCCTTGTGGCTCTTCTATTTCTCCAACTCTGATTTGGGATCTTAGGTTGTTAACCATCCAGAAGAAAAGCTGATTAGTATCTTGCAGCATATGCCTTTCACTTTGCCTTATCTGACTCAATTGATTTTAGTTGTTGTTGTATGTTTCTTTTTGTATTTCTGCTTTTTGCTTCTTATACTAGGGAGACTATACAATATTTATACATGTGTGTCTGGTTTGTTTCACTTATTAGTATATGTTCAAGTGGCATCCACTTCAGTATAAATGCTTCAAACTTATCATTCTGAATAGCTGAGTAATACTCCATTATATAGAAATACCACATCTTTTTCAACCATTCCTCATGTGATGGACATCTTGGTTGTTTCCAAGATTTTGCTATCGCAGATTGTGCTGCTATAAACATAGCTACACACATATCACTATGATACAAGTTTTCAGATCCTTTGGGAAAATTCCCAGTAGGGGGATAGCTGGCTTGAATGGGATTTCTAGTCCTACTGTTTTGAGGAGTAGGTACAACCATTGTGGAGGTCAGTGTGGACACCATACTATTTAGATCTTACATATTTAATCTCTTAGTTCAATTTTTTTACTTTTTGTTCCAGAGTCCTCAGAGTACTGCTAACCCTTGCTCAAGATTAGAACACACCTCCACATGCATTTCTCAAGAAATCTTCAGAAGAACAATTCAATTCATTTGAATTCAAACATCAGTTAGGTAGGGCTGGGATACTTGCCCTTCTCATAGGTAGGACAAATACTCATACGCATCCAGAAGCCATCATAGAAGATGAAGTTTCCTTGTTCTAAACTCCTTAAAGATTTTGGGGGACCAGGGAAATGAAACAACTAGAAACAGTGGAGCTGAAGGAGTCACTTCCATCCCTCTGTTTAGTTCTTACACTGATTCTATTATCCTAAAGGAGCAGAAAATAAAATAACAAAACCTATGAGATCTCTGATGCTTTTGCTGAGAGAACATGATGTTGGTTCTCTGTGCAGATCTTCTTTCTAGTCACCTCTGCCATAAGTACAAATCCATGAATATGTACTACATGTCATAATTATACTTAGGAGTGATGGTAGCACATTGCAAACCCAGAATGTGATTTAGCATCCTGTCAGTCTTTTCTGTTAGGCACAACTGGTATTCAGGAAGACTGTCCTCAGCAGAGATATTTGACCTTTAACTATGTTTTTGATTGCTGTGTTGCTATGGCTAGTTTTGTATGCTTTGACTTGTGTGCAATACTTTTCTGTTGCCCCTGGGAGCAGGGGTAACAGGACGAGGAACTGGCATGGTCAGTGCTATATCTTCTGTTGGCTCTACTTGCCCTCAGAACGACATTCCATGATCTCCATAAATGTAGCTACCTGTTACTACCTTGCGCACACGTGGAAATTCTTCCTTGTCATATATAAGAATCTGGATTAAATCAGTGTATTCAACTGCAACAATGCAGTGTTGTTTTTTTACACCTGGTAAAGATCTGTGAGACTATGCCATCCCCAAAGACAGACTGCCAGCTTTCCAGGCTTTGCTGTTGGTCTGGGGCTCAGTATCTCTATCTCAGTCCTCATGTCATACTTCTGTATTTTTTATGGAAGAGCGATGTTTTCTCTTTTAGGAAAGATTATCTCATTCTATGGTGATTTCAGACATATTGGACTCTAGGTTTCATGGAAGCCAGGTGACTGTAGGTTTTGGATAGTGGCTCCAGGCTTCTTGGTATAGTGGAATGTACCTTTAATCTTTTTTTTCTTAGAATAATCAACACTAAAGGAAGATACGATTCTGTACATTCAGAGCTGATTAACCCTGTCCAGTTGTCTCCTAGACAGGCACTTTTACATGACTGGCTTAAATCCATGCAGAGCTGAGGAGATTTTGATCTATGACTGACAGTAACAAAGGATACAAAATGTAGGCCCCTTGGCTCCTTTTAGGTATCAATGAGTATCTATTGCCTCAAGTGAAGAGTCATGGTTAATAGACAAAATGGCTTTTTAGTTCCTGTCTGTCTCAGAAGAACACAAATCGTGCTGTTATAGTAGGGTATGACTGGAATTGATTTAATACATGACACATAATTTATAGGATTGCTTTATAATAGTCACTAAAATGTCAAATGCAGAAGAGCTCGAAAGATTTGATTATGGAGAGCAAAATGGTCAAGCAATGGCTGTGACTGATACAGATGGCTGACACTGACAAAAGATCTACAAGGTAGTGTACATGGTTCCAGGGTAAATCCTGAGAGGATTTAACTGACCTTGTCAAATAGCAAAAGTTACATTTTTAGCTATATAGGTCTTGCTTTAACATGATTTTAACCATCCAGAAGAAATGTTTAACCAGGAAATATGAAAAGGAAAGCTATATTAATATGCTGAGCTATAAAAGGCCCATGCCAACAATTTAGGACTATTGCCAGTTGTGCTGATAACCCACTGCTGTTACAGACTGTTGGACTATATTGGGTCATTTTGCTGAATTCAAGTACCTACAATCTTTGCTCTGACATAAGTATGAAATGGTCATTTAAAGACTTCTCCAAATACAGCTTCTCTAACTGAAGTGGAACACCCATCTCTGACAAAACAAAACAAAAAAGGGGGATATAAATAAAGGTCCATTTTGTTGTGAAAAAAAGGAAAAAATTTACATCTACATAAGATAGTTATGATAAATATATAGCTACATTTTCTTAGTTAATTGAGAAGAAAAGTTTGTAATAATATTGGTTAGACAAGACATCATGTCTGCATCTTGTCCTCCGAATAACTGCTATGAAGACAACAATGTGCAATGCATTAACTATTGTACCTCTCCTACTAACTTGTTTTGAAACTGTTTCATTGCTATTTTATCTCATTTTCGCATTAAAATGAAAAATAAAATCAAATAAAACGCTAAAACTTAAAAAGTTTTGATTATATGATAGAGATCAAAGAATACAGCTGAGAACCTAATCCCATGGCTTTGTTCTGCAGGAGGCCAGCTAGAGGTTGGGAGGCCACAGGCAAGTCTCATGCAAGGCTATGTCCCGCATCTGCACTGGGACGGCCCAAAGCTCAATGGTGAAATCCAGAAAGTCTGCATGAGTGCAATGAAGGACCTGTGCCAGCATGCTGCAAGATCTGCGCTGGAGCCAGAAATGCTGCTCATGGTCGCACCAGTCACAGCCATCCTTAGGCACTGCAAGAACCTGGAGCTTTTCTGATGATGAGAACAGCTGAATTCATAGCATGGCATCCATCGCGACCAGTCTCTCCCGGACAATCTAAAGCACAGCATCTTCACCTGTAGTTTTTCTTTCATGTTCTGGGCAACAGTCCTCAAGTAGACCTTCCACACCAAAAACTCAAGTGGACGTTCCAAACTGAAAACCTTGTTAATTCAGTTCAGCTTCATGCTAGAGGTTGACTGTTGGTTGATTCACCATGTATGCTTCTAATAAGTAGCAGGAAAGGGCCAGCAGTCTGTCTGTTTCCCCACGCACACAGAAGTGTCTGCTAATGCCATGACTATATCAATGCCAGTTTTTCTGGTATTTTGCAATATATTTATTACACAATAGTATGAATAAATCACACACTATATAAATTTAAAACTGATATCAGTTTCATATGAGTCCTGGTCTTAATTGTCTAAAAGCTTTCAGGGTAACACACATAATTTTAAACTAATGTTTGCAAAGCCTTATTATAAAATATATTTTTACCACATTTACACTTACCACATGAATCTATTCATTAATACTCAGGCCCCAGAAAGGGAAAAATAAAAGAGGCAATCTTTCCTCTGGAGGTTTACCATTAGAGTTACTCAGGGTTAGGAGTTCTGATTCTTTTAAATAACTGAAGCTAGTAGTTCTGTACATAATTAGTGAAAAGTTTTAGGAAAGTAGAAAAGTTTTTGCATTTTCTAACTCAGATAGATGCACAGAATTATCCCTCCAGTCCTAAAGCCTTTTCCTGTTTCATAAAATGTTTCTGATGATTTAAAATATAATTTTGTTTCAGGATTCAGAATTAAAAATATTTATGTGTATTTGCTTACAAAATGATATTCTTAGCCGACATTTCAACTTAGAGTGTACTATTATTACTAATTTTTTATGCATTTAGTACAGGGGATACAGTGTCTACAATGTCTCACTGTATAGATCAGACTCATAGGGATCCTTCTGTTTTCAGCCTTCCAAGCACTGGGATTACAGGTATGTGCCCCTGTGTCCAGTATTAATCACTGTTTCAGTGTACTCTGGGGGCGGGGCTGGCATGGCACGCCAGACTATTATTACTATTAATTCAAGGATAAGAGAAAAATTACACTTAGCATAAATTGATTACCAATCAATTGTTCCATTACTAGACCACACACAAAAATTAAATATTCACGACTTTTTCTTTTTGAATATTGTATTTTCTCTGTGTCTAACATTATAACTTTTACATAATTTAATATTTTTAATATCCACTGAATTTGTAATTATGTCACTTCCTATCCTTGACATTCATTAACTGTGCCTTTTGAAAAAGATTATTCTGGCTATATAGATTTATCTACCTTACAGATGGAACAATTTCACACATGGCCAGAAAAATACTTTTGATTATTTTTAAAATATTTTGCTTCACCATTTTATATTGCTCATGTGTAATCAAAGTGTGTGTTTAATGTAGAGTCAAATAAAATTGTAACAAAGTATACACAGAGATCCTGTGTGTTATGGCTTGCGTCTAGATGTACCCTCGAGGCCTCAGTTAGTCAGTGGGGCAGGCTTCTAGAGTTTGTGAGTAATTCATGAATCAGTGCTGGGATTATGGGGTGAGTGCTACCCCCAACCTGGGGAAGATAGGGTGAATGCAGCAGAAGGAAGAGAGAGTAGCTCGCTCTCAGCTACTGCTTCCACTGCTCCTCCTCCTTTGCTCTTCTTGGCTGTTTTCCTCCACCATAAACTCCTGCCTTCTACCATGCACCACCTTGACTTGGAGCTGAATGATTTGGACTGAAACCTCCACAATAAATCTTTTCTTATTTAATTTTGTGTGTCAGGTATTTTGTCCCAGGAACAAGAGAAAAAGAGCCAACACCATGTATAGTCTGCTCAATTTTCTCCCATGAGTAACAGTTTACAGAAGTAGAGTGCATTATTCAACAAGGATATTGACTTTGATTGAATTTAATTATCTGCTTTTGTATTAATTTCTTGTATCTGTGCATACATATTTTATGTGTACTTTATTACGGATACATAGGTTCATGTGTTCAGCACCAAAATTATAAAAGCAAAAGATTACATCACCCTAATTCTATATCCTGTTATTCCTTTTTTTTGTCTTTTTTTTTTTTTTTTTTTTTTTTTTTTTTTTTTTTTTTTTTTTTTTTTGTAACTTGGGATTCAACTCAGGCTCTTGTGCTTGCCAGGCAAGTGCTTATTCTACTGAGCTATCTCCCCAGCCCCTATCCTGTTATTTTTTCAAGGTCACACAAACACTGTCTGTGTTCAAACTCATCACTTTTCTTCACCCATAACTTTCTCCCCTGGGAACACCTTAAATCATTTACCACCTTTATATTAGTTTTTTTTTTTATCTTAAAATTACAAACTTTTTTGGCCTTAACTTTTGATCCATGTATTTTTTAGAATTATATTTAATTATTAAATATTATGTATTATGCAGACATTATTTTGGTTTTTCAGTTCTAATTTAATTATTGTGTAGTGTGACAATATGCTTTGCATGTTTCATGTGAATAACAGATACAATCTTTAAGGTTTCTTTGTGCTGAGTTTAAACTCCTTATGGTTCATGGAAGATGTATGATCAAATTTTCATTGATTTGTATGACTCAATGCTCTTCTATGGCATACGGGGACCAACTTTTGTATATCAGTGAGCCTTTATAAAGCTAGCTGAGCTGAGCTGTTCTGAGTTTGTAAGTCTGATGAGTTTAGCTGTAATAAATAGAATTTTTGTGAAAATGTGTGCTCAATATTGAAGTTCACTCGTTCCTAATGAAGGTGATGCTATCTTTTTAAGAAAATGTTTTCAGGTTTTCTAGAACTTTATTGATACTGATGATGACGATGATGATGGTTTTGTACAGAGTCTCACTGTGCAACCCAGACTGCACAGTGATCCTTCTGTTTTCAGCCTCCCCAGGGCTGGGATTACAGATGAGCACCACCACACCCAGAGTCCAATGCCAGTGGAGCATGCCTTGGGGGTGGGGCCAGCTCGGTACGCGCTGCCAGGGATTGAAGCCTGCACTTGTCTAAGCAAGCATTTAGTCCACTGAGCTATCTTGTTGGCCCTTATTGATCATTTTTAAGTAGACTTTATTTCATACCTTTACTAATTTCCTTGATTTCTGGGCTTCTCTATCTATTTCTATGCTCAATTTAAAGTACTTATATTTTTTCTAGTTTCTTGAGTGAATGAATTATGTTTTTATATTTGAAGATTTCTTTTGATGAAGTAAACATTTAGTGCTAGAATTTTTCCTTCAGCCTTGCCTTAGGCACATTGTACAAATTTTGTTATATTGTGTAGTTTTTTAAGTTATATGTATATTTTAATTTTGGTTTGATAATCTCTTTTTTATGTGCTTAGTACACTGACTACAGGATATCACTACACAGATCAGACTCATAGTGATCCTCCTGTTTTCAGCCTCCCAAGAGCTGTGATTACAGGCACTAACCACCATGAAGTCTCATTTGCCCTGGGGGAAGGGATTGAAAATAATTTCTTTTTGATCCATAAATTATTTAATAGTAAAAGTTTTAAAGTTTCCATATTCAAGTTTGCCCTTTGTTTTTAACTGTTATTGATATCAAGGTCCACTCCAATATTAGCAGACAATATCTTTTACCTGATCTTAGTGCAAGAAGAGTAAGAATCAAAATCAAACTAAAAGAGCTCATAGGAGCTAGGTAGACACTATTATACCCTCCCGTGACCTCTGACATGTGAGCACAGAGTCCTGATTATCCCTGGAGGACATGGCCAGAAGGTGTCCCCTTGGAAACCCACAGCAGACCTCAGCCAGCAATGAATCTGCTGTCTCCTTAGTCTTGGGCTTCCCTCACATACTTCATAAATGTAGCACAAAAAGAAATTTGCAGGTTTTGTATTGTTCCATTTATAGTGTTTTTATAGTACTATACTAATAGAAGCTACAATATCCTTCTCATACCTGTAGTTGTGTTCTACAAATATTGATATGATCTCTTTTTGCTTTCTTTTGTCTAAAAATTATAAACTCTCTTTTGACATATCCTCTGACCCATGAATTATTTAGAATTTTAGTGTTTAGTTTATAAATATTTGTGTATTGCGCAGACATCTTGATTACGAAGTTCTAATTTAATTGTGATGTGGAGAGAATGTTCTTTGCATGACTTGGATATGTTTCAACTTACTTAGACTTGTTACACTTTGAAGCATGTGTGTGGCATCTTAAATACACTTCTGGCACTTGAAAAGAACATGGACAAAAATACTCAAATTTATCCTGGTTTATAGCTCAGTCATACTCCATTGCATAGCAACACCACGTCTTCTTTAACCATTCTTCAGTTGATGGGCATCCTGGTTGTTTCCAGGATTTATCTCTGATATTGTGCACATATATCACTGTGGTACAAGGTCTTCTGGAAAAATACTTTGAAATTCATATTATTTTGTTAAGTGGAATTCAGTATCACTTACAATCTTTTGTTTTAATTCTAATTTTTGCTATCTTTAAAAAACTAAAAATATAAAAAAATATGGATAGAATCTTCAATTTTTTTTTTTCTATATTTTAGGGAAGGGTTTACAAAGTGTTCAGGCCCTCACTACTAGATCAAACTTGTAGTGATCCACCTGTTTTCAGCCTTCCAAGAGTTGGGATTACAGGCACGCGCCACCACGCCCAGTCACAATGATCATCTCAGCATGCCCTGAGGACAGGGCCAACATAACAGGCCCAGAGATTGAACTCCTGGCCCCTGCGCCTGACGGCAGGTGCTATAATCCATTGAGCTATTTGGTCATCCCTCAGAATCTTCTGTTTTTGAATAATGTATTCTATAAATGTAAATGGATTTTTAATGTTAAAATTGATTTCATCCTTGCTTACTTTGTTTAGATAGTCTATAAATGAGAGTATCTAAAATCTTTGATAATAATTATGTACTTACTTTTCTTGGCCATTCTACTTTGACTATTCCGCATCTCTGGTCTGATGAGTTAATTACCTAAATTAGCATGGTAACATGTCTTTTTGTGGAATTGACACAATGGTTATATTGTGTAATACATTGACTGATTTCTTATACTACCCATTGCTTGAAAAATGGACCTTTCTTGGTAATTAGTTTGACTTGTATTAGCATGATATATATTTCCTTTTAATTTACTTATGTTTTTATATGTACATTGTATTTTTGTAAGCAATTTAAAATATTATCAGATATGCAAAATCTCTTGCTTTGATTGGTACCTGTGTACTAATTGTAGTTAATATAATTATTGATATACATAGGTGTCAATTTACTGTCTTGTTAATCAATTTCTCTGGAAATATTTACATAATTTGGTCTTTATTTTTAAATGGTTAAATTATCATATATTCAGATCTAGATAACTATTTATTTTTCAATGAATTTTTAAAATTTTCATTTTTTTCAAAAAATGTCCAATGTCTTAATATGTTTCTCTTCTGTGTAGAAGCCACATTTTTGGGTATTAAAGTTATGATTTTTTTTTTTATCTGCAGCTTTTAAAGTTTAAAAGTTGTTTATACACCTTGTTTTCTGTATTTTTCTTGTTTCAGGTTTATTAAAAACATCCTCATTCTTTGATTGATATTTAATTTTTCAAATTTTTAAAAAAACTGCAGAATGTAGTTCATATTTTCTAAATCTTTTGTTTTATGATTTTTGGTAAAGTACAATTCAAAATATTTTAACAATTTTCCATACATTTTTCTGTTCACATTTTTATTTTATTATCCATGTCACTATTTTTAAGTATATTTAAATTCTTCATGGGTTTAAATTTCATCTTTTATGGCCAGCCAAATAGCTCAGTGTACTAAAGGGCCTGCAAGCAGGCACAAGGGCCTGGGGTTCAATTCCTGGGCCTGTTGTGCCGGGCACCATCCCCTGTGCGCACAGAGACGGCAATTGAGACTGGTCGTGGTGGTGTGCACCTGTAATCTCAGCTCTTGGGTGGCTGTAAATAGGAGGATCACTATGATTTTTATCTAGTAGTGAGACCTTGAACACCCTGTGGACTCCTGTAAAAAAAAAATGCAAAAAAAGAATTATGAAAGGAAATGTGATGGTGTAGCTCAGAATACTAGAAATGTAGGAAATATTGAATAGTTTCTTTCCAGTTGAAGAGATAAAATCTGAATAAAAAATATTGAGATTTGTAAGATGAGAAAAAAGTAGGTTCAATATAGATAGTTTCTTTTGTTTCTTTCTGTGAAGCAGTTTCAAGCTCTGGAGAGATAATCTTAAGGAAATAGAATTTTTTGGACCTTCTCAAAATTTGAAAATCCAAAACCACATATCTACAAGATAAAAATGGGGGTCGGTGAGATGGTTCAGCAGAATAAGCACTTGTCTGGCAAGCTCAAGGGCCTGAGTTTAGTCCCAGGTTCCAAGAAAAAAAAAGTCTATAAACAATGGTGCAGGTAAGAACCAAAGAAATAAACATAATACTGATAAGTAGAAAATATTTAATGAAGAAAGATCATTAATGTAAGAAGAAAGTATTGAATTTGTATCAGATTTTAGAATGTACAGGATATTCTTCTAATGAGCAATCTGGATATATATAACTATGCTACAGATATTAATTGCAAAAGTAGATTTTTAGGTTATAGATATTGATTCCAGTATTAAATAAAGTGGTAAGGCCTTCCTCAGCTTCTTGCAGCTGTTGTGCTTTATGTATTCCATATGAGCATTTCATTAAATAACTATTTTTCTAAATTTACATGAATTTTTGTTTCTCTCCCATTACATCTTTGAAGATGGAAGTTATATTTTATACCTTTGCATGCTGGACAATTATAATGGCTGTTTATAAAGTGTGCTAAAAGCATTAGAAATACATTAGTTGAAGACAATTGGTTTTAGGAGTTTTACACATCTAAATGAAAAAAAAATTAGCTCTGTCCCCAGTGTTATCCAGGACAACAGTGATGAAATATTTTCTGTAGATTTTTAAATGTGTAATTTGAAACATGAATGTTTTCAATTCTTATGAACTTAGGATTTTTTTCTTGGAAGGATAAATTGGGAATAATGTCTTATCAAAATTATTGTTTTCATGTGCAGGAAAATAATCCCCTTATAGTGTACTGAGTCTTTCTTTATGCCTGAAAAAGAAACAATATATTTGTGCAGAGAGAAGCTTAAAAGCCTCTAGATGCTGCAATCAGAGAAAATTCAACACAAGGAGTTGGTTACATGGGTGACTGAAAAGCAAATGAGAGCTCTGAATTACTCTGGAGCAAAGGCTAAAACCACTGGAGCATCTGGGACCACAGGGGGAAGAGCTATTTAATGGGAGTGCTGATGAGGATAAGAAATGGAGGATACCAGTGAGGCAGGTATAGTTATAGACAGGGAAGGAGGATGGGGGGAGAGAGAGAGAGAAAGAGAGACAGAGTCATTTTTCTTCCCTATACTGGATCTCTGTCCTTCCAGGTTCTACCACTGGACAAAGAGCAAGCATCCCTATAATGTTGTACTATCTTAAGCAAAGTAAGAGGAAGAAATGTTGAAAAGGAAATAGGTAAATTATGGGCAGTGCATATACTTAGACAATGAGGGAGCACAAATAACTTTTCCAAATATAACTTACTAAAGCATAGAACATGATCACAAAAAATTTGTAATTGTTTTGTTATGGTGAAACAACTTGATAGAAATTATTATAAGCAGTGGAATCGGTAGGAGCATTTCCATTTATTCATACATGTATATCAATACAGAAAAATCTATGACTAAGTCTCTAGCTGCTCATTTGGTTCACACATTCAAAGAAAGAAAATCTGTTATTCTTACATGATTTAGAAGAAATAGTAATAAGATAGTAGAACTCAAAGGTTTTTTTTTTTTGAGAACATAGGAAGAAATTGAGCAATATTTCAATCCACAGAGCAGGTTCTATGCCACTTTTAGTTTGAAATTAGCTATTTGATTCTCCTACACTACAATGTTGTCAGACAACTTAAGTAATACCAATCAAAATTAATGAAAATATTTCCAGTCAATTTGAATACATGAAAAGCATTGTCATTCACATCACATTTTCTCATCAAAAAGGTTCGCTTTAATTTCAATGTTTTTTGCTTAGAAATTCTCACCTGTAATGGCACACTTTATGTCAGAATAGCTCCAGTATATTTGATGAAAATTTGTTTAAACTGGAAGGTTGAATATGAGCTCTTTTTTCTTGCATAGGAGGGTACCTATATTTAAAGACATGAAGATGAATTGTCTTCAGTGGAACCACATCCACTATGATTATTTCTGATCAATATTATTAACCTTAAGGAATAATTTCTACCTTCAGTCTAGCAGTTTTCTTGGAAAACCAAACAGTTTTCTTTGTTTCTGAATGAAGGGTAAGTCAGACTGGAGTAGCAGAATAGCAGGCAACATCCATACCCCGTTAGGTCAAAACCACTGAAATTTTCTCACTTTCTAGGGCTTACATCACCAGTTTTCCAGATCAAGTAAGACAGGAGTTAATGGGACTGATGGATATCTAGTTCAGACAGAAGAATTAAAATGAGTTGTGTTTAAAAATATCCTGCTTATATTTTTTAAAATTACTACAGTAAAAGATATATTACCATTTATCCTCATCAAAGTACTTCCTCCCAATTCCAACACAGCTAATGATTCTTGCCACTGTCTTGAGCAGTCCTGGAAGTCTTGCTTTGTGAGTGCTGTCAATTGAAGCTCTGAATCAATTAAACATATTTACTTTTCACGGTCATTGTGAATTTGCAAGAGAGTCAGAATTCTCACAGTAGCAGACACAGTGAATGAAGTGGATGAGGGCACACCGTAATTACTTTATGTGTCTGTCTTTCTGTTGGAAAACACTCAGCAGTAGCACTTGCTGTAGTTTTAATCCCACTTCATGAGAATGTGGCAGAAGAGTTGCAGAATTGAGTTCGAAATTGTGTAGAAGGGGTAAAGTTTAGTATTGCAAGGGTATATATAGCAATGTATCATTTATTGTCATTCATTGTTTTTAATTTAAGTATTCACTATATATTTTGACTACACCTCCAATGCAGTAATTTAGAAAATATGATAAAGCATGTTTACATGCAGGGCAGAGCCCATACTAATTCTATGTAGGTAAAATAGTAAACATCGATGGGAACATAACAAAATATGCAGTTAAGTGTTCATAGGACCCTTGGACCTAAAAGCACTGTGACTTGACAAATTATCCAGAGTGAGAGTATCAAAATTATAAAATACAATCAAAATTTAATTGTAAATAATTTCCTGTTTTAGGGTTAGAAAAACATTGGTAGAATTATTAAATTTCTTGTAAAAATACTAATTCAGATGTTACTGCCATTATTTTGACATTGTGTTTCAGAACGGCTGAGGTCAGAGTGATTAGATACAATTAGAATGATTTAAATATCATAAGGAAGAAGTTTAAAATATTTGCTTAGATGGGATGCACAAATGAAAAGAGATAAATATGCCTCATGCATGGCTCACTCTGGCTTTCAGTTCTGAGTTAATTCACTAAGAACAGTGTCATTTTGTATATCTATATTGGGAAATTTATAACTTCCGTGTACTGTACTCTAAAATAAGTATGATATAGAACTATAAAACTAAAAGTGATCTTAAATGTCATCTAGTTAAAAATTACAAATGTGAAAGTTAATTTTATGTGTCAACTTGGCTACATAAAGCTCCAGTTGTTTAGTCAAATACCAATCTAAATGTTTCTGTCACGTTATTTTCTAAGATGTACTTAAAATTTTTAATAACTTTTAAATGTCTTTCAGTTAAGCAGAGCATCAGCTTTTCTTGTTGCTGAGAGAAGATACTGTACATCCAAAATTAAAGAGTGAGAGCTGTCCAGATAGCTCAGTGGATGAAAGCACCTGCTTAGGAAAAGTGCAGCACCTGAGATTGATCCCCAGTACACCATAGCAGCCCCACCCCGGGGGTGCTGAGATGGCAATTGAGACTGGGTGTGATGGTGTGCCTGTAATCCCAGCTCTTAGGAGGCTAAAAACAGGATGATCATTAGAGTCCAATCTGCACAATAAGACCCTGTAGATTCTGTAGACTTTGTATTAAATACAAAAAAAAAAAAAAATAGTTGAAGTGTGAAAGCGTTATTTAGCTCATTGTTTAAGAAGTTTTAGTCCATGATTAGGTAGCTCTGAGGCAGGCTGCACGAGGCAGAGGGGCAACTGCTCATGGAGGGCAAGAGCAGTAACGAACATTCTCGAGGCAGCCTTCTTCACATAAATCAATTACAAACTCCAGATTCAGCCACCCATGAAAATCTTGTCCCTCATGACTGCATGAGGGACATTTAACCACAAACTATAACATAATTAATCATTTAGTATTAGCCAACTTGGTTATCAGATAAACTGCAAGTGTCATGGTTCTTGTGTTTACACAACCCTTACCATTTCAGTTTAATTCTGTGTCACAGGTTCTACTCATTTATTTCAGTTTACAATGCATGTGTTGTATCATCTTTGATCATTGAAAAGACGAACACATTACAATAATGAATAAAAGGTTATTGCTAGATTTTTTGGCACAGTAAAGAGACAAGAAAGGTAAAAGAGGCCTTTACTGCACGCATGGGCAAGGCCACAGGAAAGGACAGACATGTAGCTTCCAAGGCCCTCCCAGGAAACAAAAGCTTTACAGGGCCAGGATGGAGTGGGGTTCAGAGACCAGTCTGCGTGATGCGGTGGAACGTGATTGGGGAGGAGGTGGGAACAAGGAAATTGTGCAAAAGAAGTACAAAGTTGTAATTTAAGGAGGATGGAGGAAGGTGGAGCATAGCTCATGGCTTCCAGGGGCCTGTGCCACACTGGCCGTAGCAACTTAGCAGAATTTTTTATTAAGGTAGAAAAAACCCATCATCCCTGTCTTTTGGTTATAGGGAGCAGAGACTCTGTCAGACCAGTTCCTGCTGAGTAAAGGAAACATCATGGTAGTGGGAGAGAGTGATACAGGGAATCTCCAGATGACATGGGGAGAAAAACTGATCTCCCAACCTAAAAGGTACCTGGAGCAAGTTTGTGTTCTTTAAAACCAAAAAATGAATTTTAGGAACAAACAGTGGTTATGAGCAGAATATATTTATTGATGGAAAGAAAGCTCCTGTCCAAAAGAGGGACAGGATTTGGAGTGCTGAGTGGATGGTTCCCAGCAAGCTTCTCTTCCAGAGACCTTTACAGAGGAAATCCATGTGGCAAGGCAGGTCTAAGGTGGTAGAGAACATAGAAATTCACTGAGGTGGGCATAATGTGGGGACAGAGCCATGGCCAACCATTGAGAGTACAAGCACCATTTCTCTGGTAAAATTGTTTAAATCCAGTACTAACTGGGAAGCAGGTCAAGTAGCAGGTGGGCACAAAAACAGGACAGAGTCTCTTCCTGTTAGGGGTTGGGCTAGTGGCCCATTTGGGCTCTTTCAAGGGGATTTATACCTGTGTAGAGTATCAATCTCTGACACCCAATCCTGGGGAAGGGTGCAGTTGTTTTCTCTTTTCTCTTGAGGTCTGGCCCATACAGGAGTGGCCACCTCTTCCAAGTTGCAAAGTCACCCTGTCTTCCACCTTGTCTCCGTGAGGGCCTGGCCCTGTCTGACTGCCTGTAGTACTTCTATCTAATCTGTCTGCTCACAACAAGGGGACCATGGGTGTTGCCTACGTGGAAGCTGGTGTTGGGGACTTACTGTGAATGGTACTTTGTTTCATAAGAAACATTTTTTTTTCTTTGGAGAATACTTGATTATTTGAATTCTGTACTTTTTTAGTTTTCCTTTTGAGAAATGTAACAGAGATCTAATTTTATTTACTTATTTATCACTGAGTAGTTGTGCATGGTGATACGGAAAGATCATGCATTTGTGAATACTTTTACTTATGTAAAATGAAAAAAAAAAGACTAGCCTAACCTACTCTGTAATATAGAAAATAGATACATAGAGATCTATATGCCCTGGCAAGCACAAGGGCCTGAGTTCAATCCCCAGTTCTGCAAAAAAGAAAAAAAGAAGAAAAGAAAAAGAAAAAAGAAAAAAAAGAGATCTATATGCATTAAAATTATTCAACATCTTTATAAAACTTCATAATGTTGTTAATTATGATTGGCTCACAATCTTTTATTTTCTCTGTCATGTTAACAAGCATTCATAGCAATGTATAGACATACCATTGTTAAGTACTTTGCAATATCTGACAGACACATATTTCATTCCATGAATGAAGTTATATAAGAATTTTTATTTTCATTATCTGTTATATACATGTTTTATCTAAAAGCTTATTCTGTTTATGCAAAAATCTAATATTTCATTTCACTGTACTTTAACACTGAAAGTTTACATAATATTACAACTTATAGAGGTTTGTAGTAATTGATAATAAAATTCAGTGTTTTGTTGACACAGAATTACCTTCTCAGTCTCTGGGGTTCCAAAGCAATTTTTATTTCACTTTCTTAAATATTCATCTATGTCGGAGACTGTCAGAGCAATTAAGGAGCTTCATCTGTGTGCTCTAAAACTAATCTTTCTACTTTTGTGCCGCAGTGAGTAAGAGAAAACTGAGTATGCTGCGCGGGACCTCACCGAGACTTACCGGAGGTGTTGCGTACAATGAGAGTTTTTCACTCTGAAAACTATGCAGACTTTCCAAGGCTCTAGGAGGAGGGAGATTTATTCATTCTAGGGCAGCTCAAGTACAGAAGGTAGAGACGTTCTTGTCTGGTGGGTCAGCTGTGCCCTGGGTCTCTTCCTGACTTAGCTGAGCTACTGTGGAAAAAGAATTATGTGTCAGTGACCCAACAGATGGTACACACTGATTTGTTGGTTGAAAAAATTTTGCTCTATGATTCAATGGGTAGATACAGATAATTTAGATAGCGAGGTAAAGATAGAGGTTGAAAAAGACATAGAGATAGAAAAGTTCATGTGTGCAGATGAAATTTCTTTCAAATCATTACATCTTTTCCCTTGGCATCTTCTTTTATTTTTTGTCTGATATAAACTTTATAGCTGCTCATATTATGGTTCCTCTCTAGAATAAATTTGTTGAGAAAATTATTTTTAGTCTTATTTTGAACAACTAAAACCTTCACTTTTTACTTATTTTTATTTTTGTTACTGAGGACACAAACTCAGGACTTTGCCCTCGCCAGACAGGTGCTTATTCCATCGAGCTATCTCCCCAGCCCTCAAAATCCTTAAATATTCAATCGTGTCATTTTGTGTTGTAACCTATAGAAGTGAAGAGTACAGCAGAAAGAATGCACAGCAGATGGACTGGTTCTTATTTAACAGATGTTTTAATTCTTAATGCTTCTTGATGTTCAAGCAATACCTCTTTTATTATCTTTTCTCTGTCAACAGTTACTGTTTCAGTTTGCTTCCCATCTATAACATAGTATTTCCTCCTACATTCTCGCCCTTAGCTGTTGTCTTTGCTTAAAACTGGAGTGCGTGTGGTGCATTAACTAATGGCCTGTGTGTAACTCCAGTGGAGCTGAATCAGCTTGGGTCTGGCTGTAGAAGGCCACGTGAGCACTGCTCTCAACAACCTGAAAGGATAACTAGAGAGGAAGATGGTGTGCTGTTGATTTTCCTAGAGAGGCTTGTCATGTTGGTTTTCCTTTTGTGAACTTAGTGGTTCTTATCCTCATAGGAGCTCTGGTACTTGCTGCACTTGGACATGGTTGCAGATTTTTGCCTTATGTGTTGCTCCCTGGCCCCAGCACAGATCCTTTAGCCTGCTCACACAGACCCTTCAGTCCACTGACACAGGCTTTCTAGCTCTCACCTCTGATTTGCGAGCCTTTCCAGAGCAGATCCTTGATATAAGCTTGCAATAGACATCGTTCTGGACCCTTAGCCCATCGTTCTGTACTCATGGAGGTCAAGCCATGGGCTCTAGGTCTTAGGGTGGACTTGTGCAGCACATTGCTGGGGGATCTGGGTACCCAGATGGATTTTGGTGTTCTCTAGTATGTGGACAGATATCCCACATTTTTTACATTTGGGTGACTATTACAAAATAATCTTATAAATTGAATGTCATGTTTTAAATATTTTACCTTGTAAACCCTGAAAGAATTGAAAGCAACTCCATAAAGTCTCACTATCATGTCTAGATGACAGATGTAATTATCTACCAACACTTCCTTCATGACATATTTTCCAGTTCTTTTTAAAGATTTATTTATTTATTTATTTGGTGCAGGATTTCACTACAAAGCTCAACTCACAGTGATACTCCTGTCTCAGCCTCCCAAGCACTGGGATTACAGGCTTGTGCCACCACACCTGGTTTCAGTGGCTGGCATAGTGTAGGACCAACATGGCATGTGGTACCCAGAATCGAACCCGAGTCCTTGCACGATGTTTCAAATAGTTCTTCATCCTACAGATCTCAAGGTTATTAAAACTGACTAAAATGTCCATCTACAGTTATTACATTTTTGAAACTTTATTTTGCAGATTATTTACTTATTTATTTATTTATTGGTAGTGGGGATCAAATTCAGGTTCTTGCACTTGCGAGGCAGGCCCTAATGCTCCTAAAATGTTATCACTAGCTCTAAAGAGCATTAGAAAAATAAAATTGAAAACAAAAACAATGCAACATTTCAAAGCAAGATGATAGGAAATTGACAGTGGTTGAAGACTCAATTTGTTATCATACCTGAATTTACCACTTAAGCTTTACTTCTTCCTTTTATCCAGGTACATGTTTTTTCTTCCTAAATGTAAAATACACTAATATTAATCTCATCTCTGTGTGCATTTCATTTGATTATACTAAAGTGTTCATTTGGCTAGCTCCAAAATCAAAACTTTCCAACTAGACCTGCTTATGCTATTATGATTTAGATCTAGATTTCCTAAAGATCTCATATTTTCAGGTCCTTTGAAATGCGATTGTACTATTGAGGTATATTAATCAGTGGATCAATGTACTGTTGATCACATAGTTGAATGTCTGCTAGGGTGTGAGGCCGATTGATGCTAGTGGGTCCATGGTGCTCTGACCTGTAAAGGTGCAGTGCTATACCCGGCTCTTCTCTTTTCTACTTTCTTTTTCTCTCACACTCCACTCTCTGTCTCTGTCTTTTACTATCTCTCTCTCTGCCCTCTGTTTGCTTGTGTGTGCAGCTGCTCTCTAGATCTACCAGTCTTGCCATTTCGGCTCTGGAGTCAGATAACCAGGAACTGAACCCTTTGAAAATGAAAATCAGATAAAACTCTTTCTCCCTTATGTTGCATCTGTTATATATTTTGTTCCGGTTACAAGAAAGCTGATCAAAACACCAGTCCACCCTACTTAAAACTACATATTTCAGTCCCAAGTAGAGACCAAGTCTCTACTACTTGATCTCTCCTCCACTGGAAAGTTTTAAGGTATGTATTCACTATATTTGCCAGGAACTTTGTTTCTCTTCTCTATCGTAAAACCTTTGTATGATAAATACTATTGCATTTTAAATAATATATTCTAAATAACGAAACTATATATGAACGAAACTAGGTGATAAATGAACATTTATTAAATTACATTATACAAATAGTCTTTTTATTTTTTTTATTTCTTATCAGCAATTTAAAGTAAAAAGTATGAAAATCTTTTATTCTCCCAGTAACATGCCATCTTGACATTAGAAATATAAGCAAATTTAAACTCATAAAACTAGATAGTGATTAGGGATATAAAGAAAAAATATCTTTGAGTTTTCAATTATTGCATTAAATTTTAATGATCAGTTGTTAGATTTTCAATTTCACCTTCACCATCATTTAGAAATTGTGTTATGTGGGAGGAATTTTTTACAAGAGGAATTAAATATTTACACTAATTGGGTAACATTTCTAAGGTCACCTAACACAGAAGAAACATAGCTACTATTTGAGCTCAAGTATTTTAGACTTTATTTCCTCCATTTCACACAAAGTCCATTACCATGTTGTACTTTTTATTTCTGATCATTATCCCAAATACCATTTCTCCATATATTTCTACTTTCTAATAATTTTAATCACAATCATAAAGTTATAAATTAAATCCCTGAGTAGAGCCATTCCTCATAAAATTAGGCAGCACTCAAGTATTGTCTTCAGCTTCAATACGGATACATAATTATTGCATAATGATATATGTTACAGGATGATGTCTTTTAAAATAATAATTTTTTTTCAATAACTCAACACAGGACATTGATTTTTGTTATGACCTTGACTAATATGCTTGAACTTATAAATGATGCTCAGCAGAAAATATTAAAAATTATATTTATCCATTTTTGTATTTTCTTGCCATTTCAGTATGTTCCATATATTTTTCCCTGTTGTATTTATAAACATCCTATTAAATTTAGTCTGCATTTACTAGGTTATAAAAACTAAAAATACAAAGACAGGCACCGTATGTGCTTAAAACAATTACTCCGAGGCAGATCTCTCATACTCATTTCTACTTTGAGAATTCTAATTATATGAATATATAAAAATAGAAAGGAGCAGCTAATGCTTACAATTTTTGTTTTTACTATGAATTTTTCTGCTCTTGAATTTCTTATAACTTCTTAGTTATTGTTTTTTGAATCAAAACTTATATGTTTATATCTGGTATCTGAAAAACTAATTTGCATGTAGCATCATGTAATAGCACAGCCATTTTGGATTCCTATTACTTTGTTTAGTGAAATCTTGTATGATGCTGTTTTCTTCTATCACTATTTTGTATTCTTTAAAAATAATAATAAAAAGTACAAAAAATTTCATCTTTTTAAGCCACAAATAAACAAAGAGGTATGGCATTAAATGTATTCCATGAGATTTCCATTTAGGTTAAATAATATTGCAGACTTTGTCATATTAATTTCAATGTGTTCAATCTCAAAGAAAATATTCTACAAGAGACTGGGCTTCCTGTAAAGCTTTTTTCAGCTCAAACTCAATCTATTTTAAGGACAATTTAGCATTAAGCTAAAAGATACTTTAAATAGTAGTAACATGACTTTTCTTTTAATAAATGCACAGCTTCAATCACTAATATGTGTTCAAATTCATTTGCTAACCGAACACCGAAAGAGAATGCTTAAAACTGAAAAGGAACGTTACAACAGATGAAGCTAAGATGAAACTTTTGTTCCTGAAATTGTTGCACTTGTTTGGTTGAGTCAAATTTAATATTATTGTGAATGTCAGTAGGAACGTGGTATCCGTGCTGCAAATATTTTGTTTGGAAATGTATATTTAAACAGCTGAGTCAATGTAGTAGCATCTGTGTATCTTTTGACTAATGAAGGACCCAAGCTACCTTCCAGTAAGAAACCTGAGAGAGAAGTAAAGCAGGAATTCATTATTCTGAAAGTCATGTTTTTCAATAATGTTGGAAAGCTATAAGAGTAAATTCAGAGAATTGTGTAGGAACACACATGCAGAACACGTTTGTCCTCATATTGGCCAGCTATGAATCTTCACACTTCCTTGTCTGACTGAGGGATTTCTCCTTTTATGATTCGGACTCATCAGGAAAAAAGCCAAATTTAATTTCATTTGTATAACAAGAGACACACATCTTTGCTTGAGCAGTGAGTCCCTAGAGAAGTTTCTTTCCTAAAATTTCAATTTTACTTATTTCCAATCTTTCTCCTCATAGAGTTACACATCAACAATTCACTTAGTTGTAAATAAGTATAATAGGCCTTTTTCCTTTATTAATTTCCTTTGTCCTTGCGTCTGTCCTCCTTAATTTTAATGTTTATAGACTTGATTTACCCACATTGTAGGATAAACTTTTTCTTAGATCACTGCTAATACTTTTCATTTAATCTGAATCCCCCTGAATTTCTGTTTTGCAATAAAATGAGTATCTACAAGGGTAGAGAACATGGCTGAATAGAAGAGGAAAATTGTTCAAAGGTTCTTAGAGAAATTCAACTAAAACACAGTTAACTGGGAGAAAGTGGAGGCACATACACCTAGAAGGTAAAAATAAGTCTAATATAAGAGACTAAAAGACCATGAAAAACATAGACATAGGACTTAATAAAACAGTCAGTGTGCCCACCTGGTTGCCAGTGGGTCACTGGATCAAAATGACTGCCCATCATTCTTGGAATCTTAAAGAGGAAAGAAAAAGAAAGGATGGACTGAAATAGTGTGGCTAAATCAAGCCATCTCAGGTAGACATGGGATGTACAGACCCCTACGTCTTCTGACTTTCTCAGCACATTAGATGCTACAGTGCAGTAATAAATTCTCCTGACACAAGCTGTTCTCTCCTTGAAAATTATTTAGTTGTCCTTCTTTCTTTTTCTTCCATTTTTTCTTCTCCTTTTCTTTTTTCTTTTCTTCTCTTTCCTTTTCTGCAGTGGAGCACTAACGAATAACCAGGAGCAAGATTAAAGACTACAGAGGTTCACAGTAAACAGAACAAATAACCTCTCCCCTGTGACCCAAGGTTAGAGAAGTGGAGAAACAAAACAGACTTTGACACTGCCAGAATGGGGGCTGAAAAACACTCAATCTCATCCAAGGGAGTTACAGACTACAGCAGTTTGAGGGACGGTAGCATCAGAACTTATAAAGAGTGAATGGGAAGTCAGCACCTTGCCTTGGGAGAGGAGTAAGGATTGGGATAGAGCAGCCTTGGGCTGCAAGCATCAGCATAAAGCAGGAGGAGAACAGACCCTATTGTAGCATCCCACTCTACCCCACAATGCATGACTGAGGGCAGAGATTTGTTACTGGATGAGAAATACAGAAGACAAGCAAGAACCAGGAGGAGACAAAGGTGCATGGAACAAAAAACAGTCCCCATCTCTATCTGAAAAAACACAGCAACTGGGAGAGACACGTGGCAAAGGGAAACTGGGCAAGGAGTGGGTGACCAGCAATGGACACAGAAATCACTGGCTGAAGACTCTGGCTCCAGGCCCCGACACCTGGAGGCCAAGTTGAGCCTCAAACCCAGCACAAGCTCCGCTTCAGGCTTATCACTGTTATACAGTAGTTTTGGACTCTCAATGAACAACAGAAGAATTTTGGTTTCTGATTTAATTTTTCTTCTTTTTTTGCTTGGTTCGTCCCTTCATTTTCTTCCTTCTTTCATTCCTCTTTTCTTCAGTTTAACTTTCTAGACTCAAGCACATTTTAAGAAAAATAAATAGTCTCTAACTTTTTTTGACCAACTTCAGTAGTCTTTTGTTCACTCCTTCGTCTTTCTCTTCTGCCCTCTTCCACTGTGTGCAGGATCAACCTCTACCCTCCAGCCTGGCTTCATTTCTATATAACTAGATTCTGCTTCTAGGTTAGAAGTACAAAATTAATAGTTAGCACAGTTTTCAGTTTTTAAATTGCATGTGATATTCTTAGTGCTAATTACACTACTTTAGTGAGGATGTCGTACATGTTTTTTCAGTTCTCATTTCTGTAACAATAGTCCTGGGTAATAATCCCAACACACCCCAGAACTACAGGACTTGTCACTGACCCAAACATATAGCAACATCTAATTCTTCATTAGTGAGAAATTAGGATTTGGGGACAGACATAAACCTGTATACAGAGGACATGATGAAGAACAAACCTTGATTAAAATATTCCTTAATACTAGTGACAAAGCTATGTAACTCAGAAACTTACGAGGATTAAAACAGAGAATAAAATAAAAAGGCTTTTGAAACTGAAAATGACAAGATGCAGAAGCCAAATGCAACCTCAGGCCTTCAGCCTACCCAGAATAATTCCAGAAGACAAGCTAAAGGAAATGGAAGGCACAGACCTGACAGATCTGAAATGGCAGAGAAATAAACAAATCCATGAGATAAAAGCGGAAATCAGAACAAAAATCACCACTCATGTAAAAAAAAAGAAATGTTAATATTTATTTCTTAAAAAATGTTCAGCAATTTTAGAGTAGAGATAGATAAAAATAGAGGATGATAGGAAGATGATGAAATTGGTGAATAATCAATATAAAAAGTAGAATATATGAAATGGATTCAGCTACCCAGGAAATAAAATATTTTATTGAAACATGCCAAAGCCACTTGAATGAAACTCAAGACAGACTGTAAGACTTTGACCACAGGAGCATAGCTGTCAATTATGAAAGGAACAAATTCTTGAAAATGGCAAAAGATGCGGAAGTCAAAACTCAAGATGATGCAAAGAAAAAAGATACAAAAATAATTGGTATCAGTGAAAATTCATGAGCCAGCAGAAATGACATAAAAAGATTATTTGCAGAAGTAATAGCACAAAATTTTCTGGCTATGGAAAAGAATCTGATACATAGAAAAAGAGGAGCATAGAACTGCAATTAGCCGTAAGTAAAACAAATGTAATCTCAGACATAAGATCCCAGAAATTCAGGGCAAAAACCAACTGTTAAAAGCTATTGCAGGGCCGGCCATATAGCTCAGCAGGTTAAAGCACCTGCAAGTAGGCACAGGGACTGGGAGTTTGAGCCCTGGGCTTGCTGAGCTAGCCCCACCACTGGGGCACACTGAGTTGGCAATTCAGACTGGGCATGATGGCATACTCCTGCAATCCCAGCTCTTGGGAGGCTGTAAATTGGTGGATCACTATGAGTGTGATCTAGTGATGAGACCCAGAACATTCTAAACACCTTGTATACTCTGTCCTAAAAAACAAAACAAAACAAAAAAAACAGTATGGTGTTGTGAAATCTCAGACCTGAAGACCAAACAGCCTAGAGGATGCACACACAACTGGAAACACAATCAACAAGATATTTTTGACAAAGGGGCCAAAATGTATTCACTGGAAGAAACATCGCTTCTTTCATAAATTGTGCTACAAACAGTGCCTTTCTACATGCCACAAATTAAAACTAGACCTGTTTAAATCAACATATGTTAATTCAAGATCAAAGTAGAACCATGTTCTAAACATTACAGCAGAAACACTGAATGTACTGGGAGAGAAAACTTACACAAATTGTGAAGACATGGGTGCATTCATTATTAAATTCAGAAATAAAACCCATACTGCATTGGAAATATTTCAAAGAATCAACAACTGGGATTTCATTTCAATTAAAAGCTTTTTTTTTTTACCAGCAAAAGAAATATCCAACAGTGTGAATAGATAACCCACAGAGTGAGAAAAAGTTTAGCTAATCATCCTTCACACAAAGGACTTCTATCTGTAACATATAGAGAACTGAAAAAAAACAAAAAGCATTAAAAGATGATATTTGGGTGGGGGAACTGGCTCAGTGGAGTAAGTGCTTCCCTGGCAAGAGCAAGGGCCTGAGTTCAATCCCTGGTGCTGCCAAAGTAAAAACAATAAAAGATGATATTTTTATACAATGGAGTGCTATACAGGTGTAAAGGAGAACAAAATACAGATATTTTTTGATAGCTGGATGCAACCTGAGACAATATTTATAAGTGAATCAACCAGACTCATATGTATAAACATTGTATCGTCTTCCTGATAAGAGAAAATGAAAGAGTAAATAAGTTCTAAAATGTACATTAGATAATTTGAAATGGGAAGAAATTGTTCTAAAGGAAACAGGTTTTAGCATGGGGATGAAAAGTGAAGGGACAGTTGAGGAAAGGAAAAAATGAAAATTAGTTACACCATGTGTCACTCATTATACTTAAAAAAAAAGGGATTCTGCTAAACTTGAATGGAGAGGGCTGTGGAGATAGCTAAGCAGTCTCAGCCCTGGCCTAGGAAAGGTCAAGGAATGGGGTTGGATCACCAGCACTATATGCCTCGCCAGTCCTCCTGGGCATGCTGTTCTGGCCACCAAGAGCAGGAGCAGTGGCCAACACCTGTAATCCCAGTGCTGGGAAGGCTGAAACAAGAGGATCACTATGAGTCCGAGCCGTGTAGTAAGACTCTGTAAAAATACATTAAAAATAACAATAAATAAAATAAGTTTGATGGAAGAAATTTTTATACCCATGTTCTGTACCGCAAGTAACTACTTGAAACATAAGATTTAATACATTGGCTATTGTTATTCTCCAAATATTTTGTTACAAAACTTTTATCTCTTTTTGTACAATGAATAAAAATGAGCACATACATTCAGTCATCAGAACTGAAGTATTTCATTAAAGTTAATGTTTTAGCCCATTACTATTGAATGTGATGCTAATTATTAGTGTTTCAGACATATTTATCCATAGATCACTATGCTTATATATGTCTAAGTAGAGACACTGATTACCTTTTTGGTCTCCTATAATTTTCAAAGAAATTTGCATAGAAAGTAACTCCATAAAACACATGTTATTCATTAATTTCTTTCTTTTTTTTCTTTTTTGGCAGAACCAGGGATTGAACTCAGCCCTTGCATTTGCCAAGGAAGCACTTATTCCACTGAGCCATCTGCCCGGCCCCATAAACTATCTGCCCATGACAGATGTCTTTCAATGACAAAAGCAAATGTTGTTTTCAAATGTCTGTTTAAAGAAGTTTCTTCCAGGCTACCATGAAACAGGTTTCCTAGCTTACATTTCCCAACCAGATTGCCACAAACTTGCTGCTTTTCATTTGACAGATGGAATGTGCAGAAAAATGAAGTGTGTTGGTGCCTCCCATGCAGAGTAAAGAGATTGAGGCTAGGGAGATGGCTCAGTGGAATAAGCACTTCCTTGGCAAGCACGAAGGTGTGTATTCAATTCCCAGTCCCGCCAAATAAACCCCAGAAAACAGAGTAAAGAGAATGTAATTCCTATCTTTTACATTTTTTAATTTTAATTCCCCTGGGGTTGGGGAAGTAGAGAAAAGTAAATAGTGGAGGAAAGTGTTTTTAGAGTGAGTCATAAACTAGATAATTTATCCCTGAACTTCATTGAGCATCTAACTTCTTAATTTGTCAAACATGACCTTAAAGTAATAAGATAACTTATTCCCCAAACACATAATACTGAGTTATCATTTATAAATAAATACTTCTTTTTAAAAATACTTTTATTGAGAAACAAATAGTAATGAGACAGTTTCAAAACTGATTAGTAGGATAGTTTCAGTAATAAATACAGTGCATATTATGGTCTTAGTGGTTATTAATTCTACAAGATGCAGGCATGATATCCTGTCCACAAACACTATTAGAACAAATGTTTTTATTCATTGAATTAAGAGACTGTAGCTGTATATCTATCCTATTTTGAATATACAGATACAAAATGACCATTCATTTGTATTTCCCTTTCTTGTGTAGTTTTGTCAGAGAAGAGTATTCCATTGTCATTTAAATATTATTCATGTTCAGTAAAATATTCCAACATAGTCAGTAGTTTATAATGGTAGTGGGTTATCTGTAAGACTGGCAATGTCAGAAGTTGTTGACTTGAGCCTTTTACAGTTTAGCCTATTATGGCCTTACATTTTATACCTTGTTTTTATATTTTTCTACTGGATGAATACAATCAAGATAAAGGAAGACTTATATAATCAGAAATGTAACTTTTATATCAAATAAAATCAGTCAAGTCCTATCAGGATTTATCTTGAAACCCTGTACCATAGTTTGTAGATCTTTTGTCAGTGTCAGCCATGTGGATGAGTCACAGCCATTGCTTGACCAATGTGCTGTCTGTGGAAGACTGAGAGAATGTTTTTCTCTCCATGTGACTCTCCTTAGGCACACTCTACATCATCTATCACTTTCCTCTGTGGCCCCATAATCTCCTTGATCAGAAAATTTGGGACATAACTGACTTACATGATGTTACAGTGTAGGTTCTCCTATGTCCTGAGACTTTACTGACCTTGAAAGGCTAGGGCCAAAATGTTGGCTGACCATGTGGTCCTTCTTTTTCTCTAATTTTTGGTCTGCAAACTCAGGTTGTAAGTTCCAACAGAGGAATGGATGAAAATATTTGTTTTTATACAATGAAGTATTGCTCAGCTATGCAGAAAGATAAAGTTGAATATTTCATAGATAAAAGTATGCAAGTAGGAACCATATTCACAAGTGAAATAAATTAGACCCTCATGCATAAACATTGGTCTCCCTAGTGTAAGAAGGTGAAAGAGTAAGTAAAATCTGAAAGGTACAATGAATATTGTCAACAATGGGAAAGAAATGTTTCAAAGGGAGAGAACAATTTAGCTAAAAGAGAAAAGAAATGAGGAAGAAAAAAAGAAATATATATATATATATATATATATATATATATATATATATATATATATATATATATATATGATAGTTTGGATAACTGTTCTTTTTTATTTTATTATTATTATTATTATTTTTTCAGAACCAGGGATTGAACTCATGCCCTTGCACTTGCCAGGCAAGCGCTTATTCCACTGAGCCATCTCCCCGGCCCTTGGATAACTGTTCTGCTGATTTATTGTAGTCCATTGAAAGGAGCAGTTAATGGTTAATTTATTTCTCATTTTTTCTTTTTGATATTTGATAAATTTTGCATGTTTATATATACTAATCTGAATAACTAACTTGAAGACAATAATACGTAATATAACAACCATTACAGAATTCCTATCACTTTGCTTAGTGAAATGCTATTATTGTTTCTAGTGCTTTTTTAAAAGAAATTTTTATTCCCTTTCAAAAGTTAAAAAAAGTAATTTATCTTCTGAAATTTGGTTAATAAACTTTTCAAAAATTGAAGCTTCTTATGTTATTCCTGCTGCTTTCTTTGTCAAGTGCTGCACATTAGACTTCAGAATGTATGTTCTGTTTTCTTGGGTGTTATATGAAACTGAATTGCAAATGTTTCTAATTATTAAATAAGTTCATTTATATTAGATAATAGCAAACATACTAATAAAGCTTTGTACTATATCCATATCTATTAATTTAAGAACTGACATCGTTTTTTTCCTATCTTACCTCCATCTATTAAAAATAAATGTACATACACATATACATACACACATAATTAAGAGGTCCAAAGTAAATGGTCCAAAATAGCGATATAAGTCATAAAGCAGAAAAGTATAAAATTTTTAATATTTGAAAGTCTTCTGCATTTTGCTGATATTCCCACTCCTAGGAACAGACTGACTACTCTGTTTCTTTAAAAAAATGATTCTGAAATGTTCATGAAAAGCTTTAGTATTGACCACAGAGTCTAATTCGAAGTAATATCAAGGAAGGATTGTTCAAACTTGAATATTATTGGTTTCAATAATCAACAGGGAGCTAGAGAGGTAGCTGAGCAGATTAAGTGCCTGCTTAGTCAAGCGCAAGGACCAAGGTTCGATTCCCATTACCTCATGAAACCCCGGCCCTGCCCCCAGGCAGGGTAAGCTGACAACTGAGTTAGCATGTGGTGGTGCATACCTGTAATCTCAGCACTGGGCTGGAAACAGAAGGGTCACATCAGTCTAAGCTGCAAAGTGAGACCCTGTACAAAAATAGAAAAAAAAATAAGAAAAAAAAATCAACAACATCAAATACAGGGAATTTAATTAACTCTCATTATGATTATTATTGTATTTCTTTTAAGACATGAGTTATACACAGTTTGATTTTTAGAATAACTTTTTAAGCATTATGAACATGTATCTAATGAGAGCTTTATTACTCCAATTAGGCATTGAGACAATCAGTTTTCTGGATATTTTTAGGGAATTGTGCAATACCGAGAAGACCTGAATATCTGGTTGAATGCTGACAGAGGTACAGAATACGAATATATCGTGCATGCTATCTTATTAAACTCACCCAAAATGCAGTATTCATTTCAGTTGAATAGGTCAAACAAAGTGAAATGATTTAGTATAGTAATTGGTTACACAACAAAAAGGTAGGGAAACAAATGTCAGTGAAATATCCCACACAGATTATGGCAACTAAAGCCAGGGCAAATTATGTTAGACAGAAGAAAGTAATCTCACCTGTAAGAACATGGGATTATCAAAGAAACTTGCTATGCTCCTTGTGCATCTATAGTAACCTGTCTTCCATAGACAAGAAAGAAGATGGGAGGTTAGCAATTGAAAGCCCTGTGAATTTCATATTTGTCGCACAACACACCACAAATCCTTCTCTGGCATCAGATAAGGTATTCTTATTCCTTTTGACAGAATTTAACATGGTGTATCCAATTGGTATTTCAACTAAGCACCATGAAAGAAGATGATTCTAGTAAACTATTTCTTTTCTATTGTGAAGGTAAGGCTAATTTAAGCAAAAATGAGATCAACTCCTATTAATAGAAATTATCTATTGGTTTATATCATATAGATAAGTTGAACCAAAATACAAGAAAATATTTAAACTCAAGCTATTTTTAGTGGAAGTGCTATTCTTTGTGAGTGGTGGTTTTTTTTTTTTTTTTTTTTTTTTTGCAGTTTGCATAATACAAGCTGTCTTTCATAGCAAATTTACACCACCATGAAATATAGCATTCGTAAAATGCATATCTCTATAGGATGGTTCCAGAGATTCTAGTGTTATTCCAAGATTGAATTTATGAATTTTCCCTTTTGAGAAAACTTTCTAGAATATTCAAATGTAAAGCATGCATAAAACTATTTAGAAAGTGAGACCCATATTTACTAGTGACTCTTTGAAATTGTGGCACATGGTATACTGGTGCAGTTTTTCTCTTGATAGACTTACGTTTTTAATAGTCTACATCCATTATTCTTTTTATATATAAAATGTATGCAATAAAACTTATCATTCAGGTCCAGCCAAATAGCTCAGTGTGTTAAAGCACCTACAAGGATGTGCAGGCACCAGGGATTCAATCCCAGGCCCGCTGGGCTGGCCCCACCCCCAGCGCATGCTGAGATAACAATTGAGAGTGGGTGTGGTGGTGGGCACCTATAATCCCAGCTCTTGGGGGGCTGTAAACAGGCGGATCACTATGAGTCCAATCTAGTAGTGAGACCCTGAACACACTGTAGGATCTTCCCTAAAATACAAAAACAAAAACAAGAGTAAAACCGTATTACTCTTAATGATGATGTCAACATACTTCTATTTGCTTAAACCTACTTTAAAAATACATAAACTTATCAGTGCTTCTATTTGTGATTCACACAATACAGTCAGGAAATGCTAAATAAATAAGAGCAGCATTGAATTAAAATTTTCATGTTTTGATCTTCTGCTATATTCCAAACCTATGGATCTATGTAGTTGCACTGCTCAAATGTTGCTCTGTCACATGTGAAAAGTTCCTTCCTCTTCTTCTTCTTCATTACTGTAGTTATTATTATTATTATTAATGTATTTGGTAACAGGTCTCACTATGCTGTTCAGACTCTTAGTGGCCCTCCTGCTTTCTACATCCCTAGCACTGGGGTTACAGCCATGGGTCACAATACCCAGATTCTGTCCCCAGCTCAGAGTGCCCTGGGGGGCAGGGCAGGTGCAGCATACAGTGCCAGGGATTGAACCTCAGTCCCTGTGCTTGCCTAAACAGGCACTTAGTCTGCTGAGCTGTCTCTCTGGCCCCACATGTACAAAAGTTTTGTGAAAATTCTTTATTTTATGGGATTATTGTTTTTTATTTAATATTTCTAAAATATTACTAAATGACAATCAATGGATTTATTTCCATAATCATACTAAGTAATTACCAGTAAATCATCAAAAAGCAAAACTTTGAAAAGTCTAATATGTTATAAAATATTTATTGAAAGACTGCCTACCTTTTCAGATTTCACATTAAAACAAATTTAATACACATGTAAACTATAGATAAACTATTGCATAGATTTTTTTCTTTATCATATATCCATATTATATTTCATTAGCTCTGTCACTTACAAAAATATCTCTCTTTTGTTCACTAAGAAAAAAGTATTAACATAACTGGCATTATTATCACTTAGCTCGCTTAAGCTAAGCCTCTTAACAAACTTCTCAATCTCATTTAATTACATGTTCTATTATTTTTGAAAAAGAACACGTAAGTCACATAAGCTAGGTTTAATTGTAGATCTGCCAAATACCCTCTAGCACCAGTTTCTTCTCCACTTCTGCATATGTGGAAGAGACATCTTAAGGAATGAGTCCTGGCTCTGTCTCTAAATTGCATGGGATGGCAGGACTGTGCACTGGCTTTCTGAAGAACTGCAAAGCATATATATCACTTTCCAGAATAATTGTCCCCTGCAAGAGCAACTTTGTATACACCAGTGTTGGAACCATGAGCCAGAATGCTTTACCACATGCCAGACAGTGGCCCTGGAAAATGACCAAGACTTACAAAACAAATAATACATGTGACAACAGATGTTTACTGTGTGAATCATAGTATGTTTCTATAGCCTAATATAATCCACAGTACAGAACATACAGCAACATTCAAAGGAGTACAAGCACAGGAAGTTTACAAAAACTCTAAAGTACATGGTCAGGCAGAGAGTAGTAAAGAACCCTATATGAGGGTTGTAGAGATATTGATCTAAGTTATGCAAATTCAAAACATCTTATTAAATTTCTGTTTATACCACCAGGAAAGTGGATAACATTTTGAAAGAAGCACTAATGAAATTTTCTTATGAAGAATTTTGAGTATAATTTTAAGCTGGCAAAAAATTGCCTTTATTGGTGCAGATGAAAAGAAAAAAGCAAACAAAAGAAGACTTAAAAACAAAAAATGCCATAAGTTTTTGGACTTGTACAATTGGAAAAGGTATTTTCCTCTATTCTAAAAACAAACATATAATTTGAAAAATCAGGGGCTTGCCCTTAGCTCAGTTGTTTAAGCATCTGATCATGCAAAGGCAGTCAGGAGCAGGAGCAGTTTGATCCCCAGCCCCATGTGCCTTACCAGACATGCCCTTCAGGCATCCTGAGCCACCAAAA
Organism: Ctenomys sociabilis; assembly: GCA_004027165.1. Taxonomy (NCBI): domain Eukaryota; kingdom Metazoa; phylum Chordata; class Mammalia; order Rodentia; family Ctenomyidae; genus Ctenomys; species Ctenomys sociabilis. Next base: position 65,154 of record PVKA01008692.1, read on the forward strand.
AAAATATCCTTTTAGGGGCCCGGGAGATAGCTCAGTAGAATAAGCACTTGCTTGGCAAGTGCAAGGGCCTGAGTTCAATCCCTGGTTTGCAAAAAGAAAAAAAAAAGCACATGAAAAAGAAAACATGTAATGAAGACTTTCAACTGAGCAACCCTCCCTGTAATACAGAAAAGTTTAGAAGTTTTGTGCCCATTAACTCTTTTAAGTAATTTACAATGATTCAGGACAAATAGCTGGCTAAAAATATAACCTTCACCCAAACTGCAATAATATTAAAATTGTCTCTGTCCAATTAAATGCCAAAATTTGAAGGCAGGGGTAAGGAAAAGATTACAATAGATTTAGGCTGGGCAAATAGCTCAGGGGACTAAAGCGCTTGCTTAAGCAGAGCACAGTGGATGGGTTGGATCCTTGGTCTGCTGTGCTGGCCCCACCCCATGGCACACTGGGATGGGGACTGAGACTGGGCATAGTGGGATGTGCCTGTAATCCCTGCACTTGGGAGGCTGAAAACAGGGGGATCACTGGTCTGGTCTGTGTAGTGAGACACTGGAGACCCTGTACTAAATACATTTAAAAAAGAGAGAGAATACAATAGATGTGAGAATTTGCAGTGAAATAATGACTGGATCAAAAGCACTCTAGAGCATGTCTTAGCAGGTAGTAGAGAGAGAACATTAGTGAGTCTGGTCAGAGGACGCATTTCCTGGTGACCACTTCACACAGGCTAAGAAGAACAATGAGAAAGGAGGAAGCTGTGTCTCCAAGGAGTAGAACCAGAAGTCCTGGAGGAAAACAGAAATGCCACTCACAGAAGCCAAAATCTGACTTCAAAAAGAAATTTTCTCTCTAGAATAAGAACCTTAGGGCACGTGAGTTTTCATAATGTTATGGACAATAGCTGTCTTGTTTTAATGTGGCTAACTACCAAATAGGTTAGTGAATTTTGGAATTTGAGATATGGGAAATAAATCACCTTCTTGGTATTCTAATTCTTATATTGTGAGCCATCAAGAACTTCTGAGTTTTTAAGATTCACCTATTACTGCATATAAAAGCAGCTGCTTTTTAAACTTAATATTAAAAAATCAACAGGATTTGGGGTTTGCCTCTTCCAGAGCAGGCTTCACAGCACTCTGTTTTTTATGAATCAAATACCTGACGCAGGCAGTAACCTCTATGAAATATTAATTGTTATCTCCAGCAGTAGTTCCCTCCCCCCAAGAAAAAGGCTCACATCCTAAAGTCTCAGGACTTGAGGGCTCCCTGTGGTTATTTGTGGCCAGGACTACGGCTCTCAAGCTTCATGGCTGTGGGTTCTGCGATATCTCTCTTACGTATTTTTTCAGTGACACTGGAAGTGGACTCAGGTAAGACAAATGTCACGAAGTAACAGAATCCTGAGATTTTCTGTGCAAACGAATCTGTATGGCTCTTCATGATGGGCAAATACATATTGCAATAAATTGTGACAACGTGGATGTATTTGTAGCGGTCCAACCTTAACAGGTGGGAACAAGAAAGAGGAAAGATGAAATGAAAGGAAAGGGACTTAGGGTTGGGAGGACCGAGCTGTTGGCTCAGTAATTGTGCTTACTGGTTCCATGGATATATACAGAAAGCTTTGAATGTGTGCCCAGCATTTGCCCTACATGACTCTAAGCCTTCTCTGTTTCTCTGAGAATGAAATCGCTTGCCAAGTCCCAGCTGATAAACTGGAGCCCATGCACTTCAGAGCCCTGGGAATGCAGGTGAGCCTTGCTCAGCTGCAGGTCGAGGAAGCTGTGCATGTCGGCTGCATCTACTTCCTTATGACTGTTTGCTCCAGGACCTGATTTCCAGCAAGTCTTGCTTTTTACCTTTATTTCATTTAGTCATTCTTTGAGATGGGGTCTTCTTAGGTAATAGAGGCTTGCCTTGAGCTCACTATATATCCCAGGCTGGCCTTGAACTCACAGTGATCCTCCTGCCACAGCTTCTTGAGTTCTGGGATTATGGGCAGGAACCACCCATTACAGATTGACTGTTGGTTTTTCTATAATAACTGGACAAATATTAAATTGGTTGCCTTTTCTGTATCATTGTTAATCAGTATCTTTGCTTTTATAATGTATTGTTATTTGCAGCATTAAAATAAAAACAAGGCTGAAAAAAACACCCTTTTCTCTTAGGTCAGCTTTTCAGATGGAATCTTGTTTTTGCAGAGATTTCTGTGTGTGCACTAAAGCTGGCCACACAGTTTTAGTGGCTTAGTGGACAGTGATTATAGGAGGCCATCAATGGCAAAAATGCATCTTAGTGTTAGAGTTATTAAAAATACTTTACTTTTAAGCTGATGAGCTAACATACTCTCATAGAGGTTATTTCAGAATACCACTTTCTTAAAAGTTGTTTGACACCACTCTCACAACACTAAGAAGACAATAATGTAGAGAAAATGAAACTTAATAAATTGATTCATTAAGAATACAACTTAAGGAGCCGGGCATGGTGGCGCATGCCTGTAATCCCAGCACTCGGGAGGCTGAGGCAGGAGGATTGTTGTGAGTTCAAGACCAGCCTGAGCTACAAAGTGAGCTTAAGGCCAGCCTGAACTGCATAGTGAGACCCTGTCTCAAAAAGACAAAAAAAAAAAAAAAAAAAGAATACAACTTAAGGGACGTGCAGAAGGAGTCATGGAGTAGATCTAAGGAATATCATTGCCTGGAGAGCAAAGCCTCTGGTAGATTTATGCTGGCAACAAATAAAAAGGATCAGTCAATGAAATGTTCAGAGAGAGAGAGAGAGAGAGAGAGAGAGAGAGAGAGAGAGAGAGAGAACTGAGGCTTGCAAAGTATTAGATGTACCACAAATTTTATTTATTTATTATTTATTTATGTTTTAGGGAAGGATCCACAGGGTCTCACTACTAGATCGGGCTTGTAGTGATCCATATATATATATATGTATTAGCAAAAGATCTACAGGGTCTCACTAGGTAGATCAGACTCATAGCGATTCTCCTGTTTTCAGCCTCCTAATCACTGGGATTACAAGCTTGCGCCTCCACACCCAGCCTAAGTGGCCATCTCAGCGTGCCCCGGGGAGTACAGCCAGCACCGAGCACTAGGGCTAGAACCCCGGCTACTGCGCTCCGCCTGAGCAGGCAATTTGGTCTATTTAGCAGTCTGGCTGACCCTTATGTTATACAAGTTTTGAATGAAATATATGATGTTTGTAAGAATATATTATCAGCAAAAAAAAGAACTTTTATAATGACAAAAAAATACATCAATGAAACATGAGAACTGTATATCTTTGGTTCAATAATTGATATTTGCTTACATATAAAATATTAGCTGAGTTTATTTAAAATTGTACTAAAATCCTGCAGAGAAAATGGAAATTGACAGATAGTATTGCGTAGGAGGACAATAAGAACAAAGCAGGACGCTCTCCAACCCCAGTCTTAAGTAATTACAAAGATACATTGACACAAACACTATGATGCTGACAGAAAAACTGACAAATAATTCAGTGACACAGGATAGAGGAAGATTCAGTTGTTTTTGACAAAGATGCCAAAAGCTTAGGCTAGAAGAAAGCCCTTTTAATCAAGGCAATGAGAAAATTAATGTCCACATTCAGATTTAATCTAGTCCCATATCTCTCACCACCCACTTACAACACTAAAAACAATCAAAGATCTAAATGAAAAATCAGAAATACTTAAACTGCTAGAGATAAAATAGGCAAAGCTCATGAAGACACAGGCATAGGAAAGCACATTCTTAACAGAATCCAAACTGAACAAGAAACAATATGAATAATTAACAGATGCCATCATATCAAGTTAAAACATTCCTGAATCTCAACAGTCAGTGAGCTGAGACAGAAGGATCAGAAATTCAAGGCCACCTTGGACTTCATAGTTAGTTCATGAGCAATCTGCAATACATTTTGTTTTACAAGGAACATCAATTAATTTTCATACTTTAAAACTTGTTTCAAAAATCCACCAAACTTTGCACTTTTATCCATCTTAAATGCTTAGTCAAATTCATCCCACAGTTTCTATAAATTTTAATCCAAGCTTAGGAATCTCTTCTGGGGGCCAGGAAGATAGCTCAGTGACATAAGCACCTTCCTGGCAAGTGCAAGGTCCTGAGTTCAATCTTTGTTACCAAAAGAACCCAACAAAACAAACAAGAATGTCTTGTGCTTTATATTGGAAGCAAGCTTACAGAATACATTTCTTCTTTTAGGCACTTGATAGAAGTACACTGCTTCATTTACAAAAAAATTTTTTTTGATATTAAATTGAAAAATTCTAGGATTAATTATAGCACAATTTCTTTATATCCTCATGAATAAAAATGAACAGCAATGTAATACAAAAAAATTAATATTAATGATATGTTATTGATGTCTTTTGAATTTTTGACTTTCTAATAATGTCTTGACGGCTATGGTGATTTAATATATCAATGTTTATACATAGAAAAGCTTATAAGATATTGATACAATATAGGCATCATGCCAAAATATGTTTTGTTCTGAAAAATCAAATTAAATTTTCTGTATTTTCCTCTCAACTTGTTATTTTCTTTTTATGAGAAGTATAGTGTGCAGCAATTTTTGGTGTTGGATGATAATATCCCTAAAAGGAAGGCCCACATTTCCTAGCGTCAACACATTTTTCATAGCTAAATCTTTTGCATGATAAATATTGCAATTAAAGCTATTGAGGGACCAGGAAGATGGCTCAGTGCGATAAGCACTTCCCTGGCAAGTGCAAGGGCCTGAGTTCAATCCCTGGTTCCTCCCAATAAAAGCTATTGAGTTGTGCATGAAGTGATCTTTCTCAAACTTGTTTCAAATTTCAGAAAACCATTAAAATTATCAAAATTATAAAACTGAATTTTCAGAAGAGGATGTGTATGCAGTTTATGAAATTTAAAACATTAGTATTAATAGCATTAACATTTTGCAAGAAAACTTTCAGGCTGGGCATGGTGGTGAGTTTTTGTAATTACAGCACTAGGAGGCTGAGGTAAGAGGACAGTCTAGAGTTCAAGGCCATTCTGTGCTATGTACTAGGACACTGTCTCAAAACAAAACAAAACAAAACAAAACAACAACAACAAAAAAAAAACGTGCTGTGGAGGTAAATGCTCCATATCTTATTCTCTGTCCAGTGTCTGTGAGTCTATTATCTTTCAGGCATGCATCCTGAATGATCAAGATCCAGGAGTAGAAGTCAGACACGCTGCAAGAAGCTGGATATGTCAAAGTCTAAGGTTTTGGAAGGTATGCAAAACAGGGCTTTGGCTCCTCTCCAGGCGGGTGCTTACTGTTGGCTGGTTCTAGACTCCTCCCACCTCATCTCTTGGCCTGACTCTATGTCGGTCTTTTTTATGATAAAGCCACAAGGTCATTCCAATACAAAATAATAATTTTCTGACTTGCTTCTTTGTCCCTAGTTATAGTTTCTTCCTATATAATTTCTTTTATTTTGAATTTTTATATTTTTTAAACTTGTAATTTTTCTCGAATTCTGTCAGTTGCTTCACAGTGACATTATTAATGTGTCTCACTGTATTGCGTTTCTCAAAAACTAATTATTAATCTTATAGAAATGTTATAAATGATCTTTGTGCTTTTTCAGCAACTACATGTCTACTTGCCTAACTTTTGGTAAAAGTGTTTACCATTGATATTAATTTATTGGGGTTCAAAACAGAAATATGAAAAGTAATTTTGAATTGTGTATTAGTTGGAATGATCCTATAATTTCCTTCTTAGCTATGCTTTTATTACTGTAGTTTAGAATTTGTACCGTTTAGAATTTGCCCACATTTATAACTAAATTCCTAGATTTTCCCCCTTAATTTCTTGCTTTTTTTTTTTTGCAGAACCGGGAATTGAACTCACACCCTTGAGTTTTCTCAGGCAAGTGCTAATTCTACTGAGCTATCTCCCTCCCCTTAATTTCTTAATAATGGACTTTTATATTTTTCTTAGTGTATTAGACTTATTATCCTAAAGACTGTCAAATCATCTAGATTCGTTCCTGGACCTTAATCAGGCTGATTCTTGAACTTTTTTGATGCGGTCTAAATATCTCCTGCTGGAGCCATGGAAGGGACTCTTGTGCATCTGATGGCTGTTCATCTCCCATCCTGGCTGCAAGCTCTTATCCTAAGAAAACTTCTTCCTCTCAAGGTAGTTTGTTACTGGGGATCAAGTCACAATAGGTCTGCTCTTGGCTACAGAGGAGGTCATTATTTCTAGATTTTTAGCTGAGAGAATTAGAAAGATGTATGTTTATAAGGTGAGATAGATAGGAAATTTATATTTGAACTTCTAGATTATATGAGTCCTAATTTATCTCATTGTCCTTTTCTTTCAATCTCCATTATTCCATACTAATAGTTTTAATTACTTGGTACACAAACCTAAATGTTTTATGTCTCATTGTTTGCTTAATTATCCTAAGATTGATTCCATTAATGTAACACAGCTAGGTAAAAACCACCTATGGGGGCCAGGAAGATGGCTCAGTAGATTAAACCCTTGCCTGGCAAGCTCAGGGACCTGAGTTTAATCCCTGGTTCTGCAAAAAAAAAAAAAAAAAAAAAAAAAAAAAAAAAAAAAAAAAAAAAAAAAAAAAAAAAA